>PVLC010017582.1:0-33503 GCA_004027655.1 Graphiurus murinus
CGGAAATATGAAAGCAAATTCTATAAGCTGAAGCCATGGCATACATTATGTATATATTTACCAACATGACTTATAATGCATTTTGGCTTTCTTCTGGAAAGAACATGAAACTTGTAGTCGGAGCATTTAGGGCTTATGTCTAACTGTTTCACTTTCTGGATGGCCGTAGACAAGTCACTTGATTTATTTGACCTACAGTTTCCTCATTTGTAAAACGGGAGCATAATAACTCTTCATTTACTGAATTGATAGGAGAAAAATGAGACAATACACGAGGGAAGGAGAACTTTGTAGCTTTGCAGGGTTACTGAGGATTGAACCCAGGGGCATTCTACCTCTGAGCCACACACCCCAGCCCAGTTTTATTTTGAAACAGGGTCTTGCTGAGAGTTTCACTACAGTTTTATTTTGAAACAGAGTCTTGCTGAGACTGTACTTAAACCTGCAATTCTCCTCTCTCAGCCTCCCAAGTACTGGGATTACAGGCCTGCACCACCATAACCTGGCGAACTTTATAACTTTTAAAGACCCATTTGATTAGAAATGCAATCACATGTGTTTGCCTGTAATACCTGATCCAGTTTTCAATGTAGCTGGCCATTTTTATGGGTCATTCATGCTGCCCCATAAATTTTTAACCATTTACCCCAAAGCCTTGACTATTTGCCTTCATTTTGAATCAATCTAGGAAGCCTAATCGGGGCTTACATTGCTGGGAGGGTTAGTTAGGTGGTTATTGGAAAAACTTAAGTTATTTTCTTCTTTTTCACCCCATTCTCTTCCTCCTCTCTTGCTTTTATTTCTCCAAACAACAACACTTTCATCTACCCATTCAATAAAAGAAGATGTAAAGGAGATTTCTTCCTTGTCTCTTATCTGGATTTCTATGGACTTTATGTATAACCACATCACACAGAGAATCAGGTATATTGTGGTCATGTATTGATGTGTCTGTACCTCTTTTTTTTTTTCTTCTGCTTTTCATGGTGGGTTCTCCATAAATGCATATTAGACTGAATTTACCTGGTTAAACTATAATATAGTTGAAGCTATTCAGGGTTCAGAGAGCACTTTTCACACCAGATCAAATGATCTATTCAAGCACATTTTTCAGGGGTTAAAAATAGAGATCTGGATCCAGACAATTTTGTTCAGAGAATTTCGAGAGGGCAAAATAGTTCTGACTGCTGGCAAGGGTCTTTGCTATGGGAAAAATGCAACATCCAAACAATTGCGAAATATCATTGGGAAATGTCTGGTCACTTTTGAAATTTTGGCAGAGACGTCCTTTTGTCTGGAAGACATGTCCTTCCCTTCCCTCTTGTCTTTAATGTTAGTCACAGATTAACACAGTAGCATCTAGTAAATAAGCAAGATTTATAGAAACCTTTGCTAAATCTTGATCCCTTAACATTATAACCTAGTGACTCCTTCTACCAGTAATTCTGAAGTCAACACGGCATGTAAATGTGACAACACATGTCCTGGCTTTTTCATCATAGTTAGTTTTGATTTCAAATGTCTCTCTGTATTAGACTTTGACTTTGTTTAAGGTATTATGCTTTATTTAATTATGATTTAAATATGGGTAGGAAGAATATTTATATTTGAACCAACTCAAAACTTCACCAGCCATCAAGAAATAAAAAATGCAGCCGGGCGTGGTGGCGCACGCTTGTAATCCCAGCATTCGGGAGGCTGAGACCGGAGGATCCAGGTTCACGGCCAGCCTCAGCTACCTAGTGAGGCACTCCGCAACTTAGTGAGACCCTGTTTCAAAATAAAGAATAAAAAATAGGGCTGGGGGTGTAGCTCGGAGGTAGAATGGCCCTGAGTTCAATCCCCAGTACCGCAAAAAAAAAAAAAAAAAAAAAAAAAAAAAGAAATAAAAAATGCAAGTTGAAATGAGATACCGTTTTTGGAAGGTACGGGGGATTGAACCCAGGGGCATTCTATTACTGAGCTACACTCCAAGCCCTTTTTATTTTGAAATAGGATCTCACTAAGTTGCTGAGAGCCTCACTAAGTTGCTGAGGCTGCCCTTGGACCTGTGATCCTCCTGTCTTTGCCTCTCAAGTACTGGGATTTCAAGCATGTGCCACCACTCTTAGCTGAGATACCTTCAGCCCCAAACTCTTAGTTAGACAGAGGAATTTTCAATTGTTTTAAGCAAGTTCAAACCAAATTCTCGCATGATCTCTTAGCACCTAAATGTTCTCTGGAGGCTGGGGTATAGCTCAGAGGTAGAACACCCCTGGATTCAATCCCTAGTACCACACACACACACACACACACACACACACACACACAACCCCAAATATTAGATTCTGGGGAATGAATTATTCTCTTTACCAACAGGTTGATGAGGGTCTAATTAAATTGCCAGGCTGTCCTCAAACTTGTGATCCTCCTGTCTTAGCCTCCCAAGTACTGAGGTTACAGGTGTGTGCCACCACACCTGGCGAGCATAAATTTTTTTTTTTTTTGCGGTACTGGGGATTGAACTCAGGGGCATTCTACCTCCAAGCTATACCCCCAGCCCTATTTTTTATTCTTTATTTTTTGAAACCGAGTCTTACTAAGTTGTGGAGTGTCTCACTAGGTAGCTGAGGCTGGCCGCGAACCCGGATCCTCCGGTCTCAGCCTCCCGAATGCTGGGATTACAAGCGTGCGCCACCACGCCCGGCTAAGCATAAATTATTAATACTATATGTGCAGGTTGTTTCTATGTTCCACATGTAGTAGTGCATCATTTATTGTCATCACTAATTTATTTGTGTGTATGTGTGTGTGTGTGTGTGTGTGTGTGTGTATGTGTGTGTGTGTCTGGTCTCTAACCTGAGATCTTCCTGTCTCAGCTTTCCAAGTTCTGGGAGTATAGGCATGTACCACCACACCCAACCCACATAAATCATTGTCTACAGTTTTTAGAAAGGTGTCCTAGAAGCAACATTATTGGTTTAGCATGAGTGAACTTTTTAATACTCTCCATACATTTTGAACATTTGATAAAATGAAACAATTATAACAATCAGAATATGTTTTCTGTTTATGCCTTCTACCCACAAATTTCATGTCTTTTCCATCTCAACTAAGCATTTATCACACATTGTGGTCATAACTTTTACAGCTTGAGGTGTGACATCAAAACTAGCATGAATTTCTTTTTCTTTCTTCACAATTTCACAGGTAGAAGATTTGTTCTTACCATACACCTTAGCAACCTCAGCATGCACACCTTTTTTTCTTTTTTTTTTTTTTTTTTCGGTACTGGGGGTTGAACTCAGGGGCATTCTACCTCCGAGCTACACCCCCAGCCCTATTTTTTATTCTTTATTTTGAAACCGAGTCTCACTAAGTTGCGGAGTGCCTCACTAGGTAGCTGAGGCTGGCCTCGAACCCGGATCCTCCGGTCTCAGCCTCCCGAATGCTGGGATTACAAGCGTGTGCCACCACGCCCGGCTCACCTTTTTTTCTTTCTGTATTAGATCAAGAACTTTTAGCTTTTCAGTTAAAGGAAACATTCTAAGTCTTGTCTTTGTCATATTTAAATTGCCAGCATCACTACCTCTGCACTTTGGGAGCATTGTCAAATAAAATAAGGGCTAATTGAACATAAATAAGCACTGATCTATCACTACTAAGTGACTAATGGAAGGATAAAGAAAGAGAAGCCTATAAAGCCTGAGTACTTTGAACAAAGGGACGATTGATGACTTGGGTAGATGGAGCAGGACAGCAGGAGATTTCGTCATACTACTCAGAATGGCACACAATTTAAAATCTATGCATTGTTTCTTTCTTTCTTTCTTTTTTTTTTTTTTTTTTTTTTGCGGTACTGGGGATTGAACTCAGGGCCATTCTACCTCTGAGCTACACCCCACTACACCCCAGCCCTATTTTTATTCTTTATTTTGAAACAGGGTCTCACTAAGTTGCAGAGTGCCTCACTAAGTAGCTGAGGCTGGCTGTGAACCCAGATCCTCCGGTCTCAGCCTCCCAAGTGCTGGGATTACAAGCATGAGCCACCACGCCTGGCTCCATTGCTTATTTCTGAAATTTTGCTTTTAATAGTTTCAGGTCTTATTGACTGTAGATAACTGAAGCCGTGGAAAGTGACCGTGGATGAGGGATTCCTATAGGGAAGAAGTGGCAGCCACTCATATTAGCTGGAGGGAGGATATTTTATGGTTTGGACAATGATAATGTTTCCTCTAGCTTTAGTTATGATTACAGAGCAGTCTTGTTTTAGTCTTGATTCATTATGGTCATACGGTACCCTTATCTGATGCTGATGTTCTGTGGCATTGTTTATGCTCAACAGGAAAGCATCCAATCCTAGCTACGAGTGCTGGCAAGCCCCAAGTGATCGTGTCAGGCCAGCTTCTCAGTATCAGGAACTGCTTTCCTCTTTCTCATTAGGAAATTAGGAAGTGTAGAACTATGCATTGTGTTAAGTGCTAAGCAAGTTGAATAGAATGCAATAACAAAGAATCAAGAAGAGGGTGGGATTCATTTGCACAGGTTGGTTGGAGAAAGTTTCTCTTGAAAGTAATATTCAAATCAAGATCCGACACACATTTCATTTGCTTATATACTTGTATATCTTTTGTTGGGGGGGGCACTGGGGATTGAACCCAGGGGCATTCTACCTCTGAGCTACACCCATAGTCCTATTTTTTATTCTTTATTTTGAAACAGGGTCTCACTAAGTTGTGGAGTACCTAAGTAGCTGAGGCTGGCTGTGGACCCATATCCTCTGGTCTCAGCCTCCCAAGTACTGGGATTACAAGCATGTGCCACCACGCCCAGCTTACATGTATATCTTGAACATAAAATGCATTCATTATGAGTTGTCATAAAAAAAATTGAAAACCATTGCATGATAAAAGTATCAGCATGGGCAAAAGGGTGAGAAGAGTTTGGGTCCAAATCATATAAGTCCTTATTGGTAAGGAGTTTCTGTTTTATTTTAGGTATTAGGTTTATCAAATATAAAGTTGTTGATTTTCATTTTTAACTGGCAACTTCCTTGATTCAGCCTAATGAAATGAAGCACCATTAAAGATTTTAAAGAGGAGGGTGTCATGACTTGTAAGACCATTTTGGCTGCTGGGTAGAGCATAGCTGGACGGGAGGCAGGTGAGAGATAGGGAAAAGATCAGTAGGAATGCAACTCTTTAAAAATATGCTTTGTGTGTGGCGGGGGGTGGGATACTGGGGATTGAACTCAGGGGCATTCTACCTCTGAGCTATACCTCCAGCCATTTTATTTTTTGTTTTGAAACAGGTCTCTTCAGGTTGTTGAGAGTCTTGCAAAGTTGCTGAGGCTGGTCTCAAACCTGCAATCCTTCTGTCTCAGCCTCCCAAATACTGGAATTGTAAGCACGGACCACATCTGGCTTACTATACTTTTATTGGTGCATTGCAATTATAAGTCATAATGAGGTTCAGAGTGATAGAAGGTTTGTGTGTGTGTGTGTGTGTGTGTGCCTGTTCTAGTTTTCAGTCTTCAGATTTGTGGGCTTAGAAATCTGTTTTTTTAATCATCCAGAGTGATCTGGACAGGAGGACTTTGGCTCATGTTAACAAAAGAACTTATAAAAGATTAATGGTAGTAAAATCTGGATGTCAACTTATTTATTTATGGAACTGGGGATGGACCCAGGAACATTCTATCTCTGAGTTACACCTCCAGCCATTTTTTAATTTGGAAACAGGGTCTCACTAAGTTGCTGAGGCCGGTCCCAAACCTGTGATCCTCCTGTCTTGGTCTCCCAAGTTCTGGGATTACAGGCATGTGCCACCATGCCCTGCCTGAATATCAATTTATTAATTCATAAAAAGAAATAAAACCCTCAAGCAGACTAAATTCTTGTGTTTACTGGTTAATGCATTTCTTTACATGGGAAGCTAAATTAAAACCATGCCTGATTTAAATTATCATTTTAAAAGTTAAATCAAGCTAGGCATGGTGGCACATGCCTATTTTCTTTGTAGTTGGGAGACTGAGACAGGAGGATCACAGATTTGAGGTTAGCCTCAGCAACTTAATGAGGCCCTCCATGACTTAGTGAGACCCTGTTTCAAAATAAAAAATAAAATAGGGCTAGGGGTGTAGTTTGGAGGTAGAATGTCCTTGGGTTCAATCCCCAGTACCCCTCTGTCCCCCCCATAAATCCCCAGTTCCCCCACCCCAGAACAGAGTTAAATTAGTTGGCATCGCACTGTGACAGTCCAAGTTGGGATGATGCCCTAACAGTAGCACCCCTAGCCTCAGAGTGAGGCTGCAGACTGCCCGCTGTAACAACCTCCTAGCTTTTGGGTTTCAGAGTCTTGGGCAATCTCCCCAGGCTGTCTTCTATTATCCTCCAAAACATGTTGGGCTCTTCTTCCCTTGCAGCAGTTTTGTCTGAACAGAATTGGTTTCCAGGTTTCTACCTGGCCCTTACACAATGAATGGTTACTTTGAACTGCCTCTAACTTCTCAACCTGACTTTGTCTCTGTTAAACGTGGCCCTTTCTTTTTTCTTTTTTTTTTTTTTTGCAGTACTGGGGATTGAACCCAGCGGCATTCCACCTCCGAGCTACACCCCAGTCCTATTTTTTATTCTTTCTTTTGAAACAGGATCTCACAAAGTTGCAGAGGGCCTCACTAAGTAGCTGAGACTGGCCACGAACCTGTGATCCTCCTGTCCCAGCCTCCCAAGTACTGGGATTACCATTGTGTGCCAACACTCGCGGTTTCAAAGTGACCCTTTCTACTCTGAAGCAGAAGCAGTGAGTGAGCCTCCTGCACCCTAATCAGCCAGTGCCTCAACATTTAATTGAGCTACTAAGACCCATATTTCAAGGCCAGCAAGTTGAGGTTAGATATAAGGGTGCAATTCACCGACAGCAGAGGTCCACCTCCAATCTGTGATCCTCCTCTCTCAGCCTCCCAAGTACTGACTGGGATTACAGATGTGCACCATTATGCCTATCTGTTTTAATAGTCGAAGAAACTCAGGCTCAGCAAAGTGGAGTAACTTGCTCTCTACCACACAGCAAGTCACTGGTGAAGTAGGAATTTAGGCTCAGGGCAATCCGTTTTATGATCTCTCCTCCTCAACTTCACCAGCCTGCTCATCCTCCACTGTTTATCGTTCTCTTCAATGAAATCTCATCTCTCCTCCAAGTGAGAGAAACACAAAACGCTGGAGGCTGGAGGTGCCCTAAGCCATTTGTGTTCACTTGTCCTTTGTACCTGAGTTACCATCTCGTCCTGAACAGTGGTTTGCTTCAATCAGTGCTTTCTCCTGCCTGTATGGACGTGGTTTCACTTTGAGGGTCTCCAAGGACCGACATGCTGCTCTTCCCTGGCCCTCAGATGGGATCCTGCCCTCTACCGGCCCTCTTCACTCTCCCTCGAGCTGCCTGCCCAGGGCCAGGGGCAGCAGTCATGCTCTTCCCAGAATACAATCCAGATTCCTTGTGATTGGATGAATTGATTTGCAATAATTATTTTTACACGATCCCATCCCTACTTGGTGTCCTATTTTAGGTCATGCACCGTTGTGGCACATGCCTTTGTCAGGGCCAAAGGCCTGTTGTAGCAGGGAATCGGAGTGCCCTACCTTCTTCAGATTCATACTGATTGTCCACGTATCAGGAAAGGAGGGACCCAGCTTCTCAACCAGAGGTGTCAGGCACTTGTAAAAGGAGCCCACAGTATATTCTGGCAATGGGCAGAAAACAGCACCTTGAACTTTCCTTTTTTTTGTGGTACTGGGGATTGAACCCCCAGCCTTATTTTGAAACAGGGTCTTGCTCAGTTGCTGAGGGTCTCACTAAGTTGCTGAGGCTGTCCTAGAACCTTTGATCCTCCTGTCTTAGTCTCCCAAGTACTGGGATTACAAGTGTGTGCCACCACGCCTGGCTAAACTTTTCATTTATTTATTTATTTATTTATTTATTTATTTATTTATTTATTTATTTATTTATTTATTATTTGGTATTGGGGATTGAAACCAGAATACAGGGGTGTTCTACCCTCAAGCTATACCCCCAGCCCTTTTTATTTTGTATTTTGAATCAAGGTCTGGCTAAGTTGCTGAGGCTGGCCTCAAACCTGTGACCTTCTAGTCTGAGTCTCCTAAATACTGGGATTATAAGCATGCCCCACCATGCTTGGCTTTTCCTCATCCTTATTCATCCTAATAATTCTTATTGACTACCTACTGGGTACTCTTCTTCTGTGTTGGGCTTTCAATACAAAGGGACAAAGTTATGAACAATTATCATGCATTCTTTTTTGTTTGTTTTTGTGGCACTAGGGATTGAACCCAGGGGTGTTCTACCTGTAAGCTACACTCCCAGGCCTATTTTATTTTTATTTTGAAACAGAATCTTGCTAAGTTGATGGGAGTTTCACTACTTGCTGAGGCTATCCTTTAACCTGCGATCCTCCTATCTCAGCTTAAAGGCATGTACTATCATGCCTAGCCACCCTCAACCCTTTGTATTTTTTTTTTTTTGCGGTACTGGGGATTGAACTCAGGGGCATTCTACCTCTGAGCTACACCCCCAACCCTATTTTTTATTCTTTATTATTATTATTATTATTTTTTTTGCAGTACTGGGGATTGATCTCAGGGGCATTCTACCTCCGAGCTCTACCCCCGGCCGTATTTTTTTTATTCTTTACTTTGAAACAGGGTCTCACTCAGTTGCAGAGTGCCTCACTAGGTAGCTGAGGCTGGCCATGAACCCAGATCCTCCGGTCTCAGCCTCCCAAATGCTGGGATTACAAGCGTGTGCCACCATGCCCCGCTTATATTTTCTGTTTTGAATCAGGGTCTTGCTAGGTTGCTGAGAGTCTTGCTAAATTGCTGAGATTGGCTTTACAAGTACTGGGACGTCACACTGGCTAAAAATTATAATACATTCTGAGAGAGCTCGGGAGGGCTTTTAATTCACCCTGGGATAGGAATGGGGTAGGGGAAGGTGACATCTGAGTTGAGGCTTGAAGGCCAAGAGGAGTGACCAAAGGAAGAAGAGACAGAGGTGTCCTAGAAAGAGGAGATCTTACCAGCACAGATTCAGAGAAAGGATGAGGGTAGTAACAAGAACTTGAATGGTTGAGGGAGAGAAGGAATTGATCCCTCTGATTATGATGTGGAAGATGAATTGGAAATAAGCAAACTGAAGACAGAAAGATCAGCCAGACGGCTCTTGGAATAGTCCAGCCTGTGAAAAGAAGCCCTTCCACAGGACCTGTTTGCTACATTTCGCTTGTGGGTCCCTCGGAGAAAACCTATAACAAATTTCCCTCCTACTCCATCCTAGACTACCAGTGTTCCAATGCACATGGGATTCATTGGGAGCGTGTGTGTGTGTGTGTGTGTGTGTGTGTGTGTGTTTTACTGGGGACTAAACCCAGGGGCATTCTACCTCTGAACTATACCCTCAGCCCTATTTTATTTTTTCATTTCAATACAGGGGCTCATTAAGTTGCTGGGGCTGATCCCAAACCTATGATCTTCCTCAGCCTCCCAAGTACTGGGATTATAAGTGTGCACCACCACGCCTAGCTAATTTGGGGCCTTTTGATAACAGTCTACTATAAGAATCTAATAGTTTTAGTGGGGGGACAATTGTCATAGGACATAGCATCATCAGAGAGGTGGGTAAATGTGCAGTAGGGATGTAGGGAAAGAAGCCTCTGACTCAGTTGTGCGGTGAAGTGGGACCAATGGTAATATCATGGAAGCAGCACCAGCATAGGCCCTGAGACTTGGAAGAGCATCATGATTGGGGCTTCACTTGGTGGGTGGTCTGCTAACAACAGGAAGGGAAGAGCATTCCAGGAGGATAGGACAGCAGGTGCAAAGCCACTGGACCTTGGTATAAGCGTGTTGTACCAGAAGGGTCACATATAGTTGAGAGGGATTAGAGAAAAGGGTATGCAAGGAAGGTCATGGGTGAGGAGGTTGAAGAAGGAGCCTGAACCAGATCTGGAAGTGTCCTGAGTACCTTGCTAAGAAATTTTCAAATGATGCTCTTAGGTAATAGAAGATCATTGGGAGTTTTTGATCAGCACAAGCACACTACCTGCTTTGTGTATTTAAAAATTACTGTGGGTGCCAGGTGTGGTGATGCTTGCCCATAATCCCAGTACTTGGGAGGCTGAGACAGGAGGATCATAGGCTAAAGGCCAGTCTCAGGAATTTTAGGGAGGCCCTCAGCAACTTAGAACCCATTCCAAAATAATAAATAAATAAATAAATAAATAAATAAATAAATAAATAAATTAAATGGCTGAGGGGTGTAGCTCAGAGGTAAGAGTGCCCCTAGGTTCCATCCCCAGTACCCAGTACCATTTACTTACAAATAAGAAGGTAAGTGAATGAATGAATGAAGTGAATAAATAAATAAAAAGAAAAGAAAATCACTTTGGGAGTCTGTGAGAGGGGAACAAGGTGGAAATGAGCAAGATGATCAAGGAGACTATTGAAAAATACCAAGTGCAGGAAGAAGGGACCCACAGAGAAAGATGATGTTAATAGAGAAGACAGAAGAGGTTCCAGAAAGATTTATGAGGTGGAATGAACAGGATTTGGCAATAAAAGGAAGAATACAGAATGACGCTCAGGTTTCTGACTTTGGCAATTCAGTGGATACAGACGGCAGAGTTTTAGGAGAAAAGTGATGACTTTTTTTTTTTTTTTGCGGTACTGGGGATTGAACCCAGGGGCATTCAACCTCCAAGCTACACCTCCAGCCCTATTTTTTACTCTTTATTTTGAAACAGGGTCTCACTAAGTTGCTGAGGCTGGCTGCAAACCTGCAATCCTCCTGTCTCAGCCTCCCAAGTACTGGGATTACAGTGTGCGCCACCATGCCCGCTGGACATGTTGATTTTGAGGTGTCTGTGTGACAGTCAAGAGAGATATGGAGAATAAAGTTGGATGTACAAATCTGGAGTTCAGGAGGGAGGATTAGACTACATATACAAATAGAGCATGCATCAGCAAACAATTGTCCCCTCGCTAGACAAGCTTTCCTAGAGACAGTAGTAGAATGAGAAGGACTGAAGCTAGGGGTTGACCACAGGGGAAGAGCCACATTTGATGGATGAGAAGAGGAAGCGAACTCTGTGTAGGAAGCTTACAAAGAAGAACTAGGAAGATAGGAAGAAAACAAGAGTGGTGGCGCCCCATAATCCACAGGAGAAGATAATTTCTAAGAAATCCACAAAAGTGCCTGTCGAATGTGACTGGCTCACTGGTGACATATTGAGAGCCGTTTATTCCAAGTACAAAGACCTGACGCATCTGTAGCACACAGAGAGGATGCTTGGAAGTGTAATGACGGCGAGGAGGAGTTGCCGGGAGTTCAAGAGTTCCTTCCTAGAAAGCAAAGTGATCTATTGAGTGATTGTGTGGGCTTAAAAGTGTGTGGGGGAAGGTTTGTAATAGTGCAGGGAAAGAATTTTCTTTGAATACTACTTCCTGTCAAGTTCCCGTTCAGTGTTATTCCATTTTTCATGCTAAATTTCCGGAAAAACCCCTTTGCCTTTTCATTCTTTCTCCCTTACTCCTTAGAACCACTTTCACTATAGTTTGGCCTTTGTCTCTATATAAGATGACTTTCAAAAATTACTGATGATTAATGTATTTTGGTCACTCCATATTGTTGCTCAAGAAAATGAGTATGTCAGGTGTGGTGGTGCATGCCTGTAACCCCAGAACTTGGGGGGCCTCAGAGAGGAGGATTGTTGGGGTGTAGTTTAGAGGTAGAAAGCCCTTGGGTTCAATTTGTAGTACTAAATAAATGAATAAACAAAATTAAATAAGAAATAAAAAGGGCTGAGGGTGTAGCTCAGTGGTAGAGGGTTCCAGAATTCCACTCCCAGTACCACACACAAATGACTGATATTCTTTTGGGGGATTAAGGGAGATTCTGGGGATCAAACCCAGGGCTTCATACAGGATAGGCAAGCACTTTACCACTGACCTACACCCCCAACCCTATGTATGATATTCTTCCTTCTTTTTATTTTTTTTGTGGTACTGGGGATTGAACCTAGGGGAATTCTACCTCTGAGCTACATACCTAACCCTATTTTTTATTCTTTATTTTGAAACAGGGTCTCACTAAGTTGTGGAGGGCCTTGCTAAGTAGCTGAGGCTGGCCGGGAACCTGCGATTCTCCTATTTTAGCCTCCCAAGTACTGGGATTGCAAGTGTGTACCACCATGCCTGACTTCTTTCTTCTTTTAAAATGCCTGATATTAGCTGGGCGTGGTGGCGCACGCTTGTAATCCCAGCATTCGGGAGGCTGAGACCGGAGGATTCGGGTTCGTGGCCAGCCTCAGCTACCTAGTGAGGCACTCCGCAACTTAGTGAGACTCGGTTTCAAAATAAAGAATAAAAAATAGGGCTGAGGGTATAGCTCGGAGGTAGAATGCCCCTGAGTTCAATCCCCAGTACCGCAAAAAAAAAAAAAAGCCTGATATTATTAGCAACATACTCCATAATTTTGTCTAAATTATATAGATCTGATTTATAACAGTGAAATGGGAACATAAAATTTCCTTCCAAACTCAGCAGAATCTGGGGAGTTGATAATTCGAGATTGTAAGGTATACAGACCATATCTGTCATAAGTAGCTATAATTTTCTCATCTTCTCAATAGAATTATTGCAGAGATTAAATAAGATAATGCAGGTGAAGTTTTTGTTCCCGTTCTGTTGGTCTTGGTGATTGAAGGCAGGGCTTTGAGCATACTAAGCACAGCTCTATTACTGATTACACCCCCAGCCCAATGCACATTACATTCTATAAATACCTGGTATATGATAGTAAATGGTAGTGATGATTTTTTAGTTTGAAGAATAGCAAACTAAAATTTAGCAAGTTAAAAAAAAATGTCAAAGCCAGGTGTGGTGTTGCATGCTTGTAATCCTAGTACTTGGGAGGTGGAGACAGGAGAATCACAAGTTCAAGACCATCCTCACCAACCTAGGGAGATCTTGTTTTCAAAACAAAGAATAATAATAATAAAAAAAACCCAAAAGGGCTGGGGATGTAGCTTGGAGGTAGAATGCCCCTGGGTTCAGTTCTCAATCACCGTCCTCCCAAGAATGTCAAGATACTTTTGGGTGCTTAAGTAGAAGAACACTTGGTGGTGAGGAAATTGTCTGGAATTTGCTTCAAAGTAATCTCTGTTACGGTTGGGGAGTAAAATTGAACACGTTTTTGAAGCTGGGCGAATAACTTTTCCTATGTTTGAAAACTTGATAATACAATTTTGATTATTTTTGCTTTATATAACTCTGTTGATGCAATACACTTAGTAATTTGAAATGTCATAAACATTTAGTGACACCACACTCCCCAAGAAAAGGCAGTAATGCAAGGAAGATTTAACCTGAAAAGCATATAATAATTTGATTGTATGTCTTTTATAATATCGTGAGTGGAGTCGGGCGTGGTGGGCGCACGCTTGTAAACCTAGTACTTGGGAGGCTGAGACAGGAGAATCACAGGCTTAAGGACAACCTCAGCAGCCTAGAGACAGAGCCTGTTTCAAAACAAAAAATGAAAAACAGGGTTGTCATAAGTGCCTTTTTTTTTTTTTTTTTTGGTACTGGGGACTGAACCTTCGGGCATTCACCACCTCTCCCCTTCCCTCCCCCTCCCCCCTAGCCCTACTTCATTATATTGAAACAGAGTCTAAGAGTCTAAGTTGCTGAGACTGGTCTGGAACCTGCGATCCTCCTGTTTCAGCCTCCCAAGTACTGGGATTACACGCCCGACAGTGGGCGTCATTTTAATAACTAGTCTTGAATAGCTTTCTCTATTCCACCCGCTACTTTCTCTGCCACTCAACCAACTTCACTCATCACTGCCAAGAAACTACGAGTCCCAGGATGCACTGCGCAATTACGGTCCAGTTGAGGGCCTCTCGTCTCTGAACGGACTGCTCTCGCCTTATTTGAATGGGAATGGTCTCCATGAAAACTTGGTAATTGTGACCCAGCGCAGAAGTTGGAGTCGGCTCGGGCCCCGGGGTCGGCAGGGCGCACCGCTCGGAGGGGACCGCGTGTTGCCTTTCTGATCAGGCACAGCCCCGGGCAGCCTCGGCCTTTCCGGGGTCCTCACTGCGGCTGGAGGGCCCCTGAGTGCACTTCCAAGATGGCGTCGCTGTTGGCGGTAAATTCGGGTAAGTGTGGTCAGGCAGGAAAAGGGGTCACGGAGCAGGGGGATGGCGGGTTCCTCACGGAGAGGCCGGGGCCGTGAGGTTCCTTGGCGTCCAGGCCGTCCTTGGCGCGCGGCTCCGGCTCTGCCCCGGCTCCAGCCCTGGAGTCCCGCCCCTCCCTAGTTTGAATGGCGCGCCTTGGCGCTGCGGCTGCAGCCCTCGCGTTGGGCTTGGGAGAGTGGAGACCAGAGGCTCGGCCCGCTGAATCCGGTCTTGCAGTCTTGCAGTCCAGGGCTGAACCTGGTCCTCTCCTTGTAACACTCTGTTATGTATCTGTGGCCTGATGCAGGTCGTCTCTGGCAATGAGGCCAGGCGACCCGAGATATTTTTCAGCCACGATCAGAGGCTGGAAACCGACATCTGAACGCAGGCATCCGGGCCCCTTGTGGGGTGTAGGGTGGTCTTACAGGTTTCGAGGAACTAGATCATGAAGTCTGTCATCCTAAAGGTGGCCGGGAAAGGGGTTTCCACAGGCTCTTCAGAGGTCTCCCAGTTCTGTGGGTGTGGTCCGGCCCTGGACCCTCCTGTGGTTTTGTAGTAGTAGACTTTCGGGGTGAGGTAAAACCTAGAAGGTAATAAAAAACAATGGGGTGGGTTGACTTTTGGTGATTCAGAACGCCCGGGTTTCCCTTAAGAGCGGGTGCATGTTGGCTGTCAGAATTCCTGGGGTGCACTACTGGCTCGTAGTAGGTTGGCCCAAGATTCCAAAGGAATGTATGGGGCGGAGCAGTCCTGAAAACGCAGAATTTCCTGCTCGAATGTTAATGCCTCCACTGAGACACTATTAAGTTCATGGATGCACTTACGTATATTTGTGGTAGATGTGTTTAGGTAACCTGATTCAAGAGGACTCTTTCCTGAACGTATTTTCTGGCCTGCATAGTCTTTTGTTGTTATTGTTTTGGTACTGGTTTGTTCTGCTTAACACAGGACCGATATTTTTGAAGAGTTGCTAAATCTGAGTTTCATAAATAAAACCATTTCAAAAATGCCAAAGTATTTTATTAAAAACCCGGCCAGTGATGCAAACCTGTAATCCCAGTACTTGGGGAGACTGAGACAGGGGGATTAAAAGTTCAAGACCAGGCTTAGCAATTTAGTGAGATACTCAACAATTTAGCAAGACCCTGTTTCAAAATAAAGGATAAAAATAAAAAAGGTCTGGAGTGTTGCTCAGATGTAGATTGCCCCTAGGTTCAATCTCCAATGCCCTACTTGTGCTTGGTGAGCTATATTTTTAATCAGATAATAGGCAAATGTGGGATCAAAATAGGAGAAGCAAAGCAGGGGATTAGCTGATCTTTATAAGGAAGGTTTAGACGTGCTGATTCCCATTCTCTCATATCTCCACACCAGAGATCTGACATATCACTTAGGGGTCTGATCTCCCTAGTGCTGGAGATTGAATCCAGGGCTTTTCACATGACAAGCGTATCTTCTACCGCTGAGCTACATCTCTAGCTCCAGCTTCTCCATTTAAAAATGTTCTCAGAGCATTTATATACTGTTTGTCTTCTAAACTTGTTTGTGTGTGTTTGTTTTGGGGTGGAACCCAGGGCCTCACACACACTAATAATACATGTCCTACCATTGACACCCCTCAACCCCGGGTCCACTGCCCTCCAGTCGCAGTTGCGAGCTTGTGTGTGTATGATGAAGATGAAATACTGGAGATGGAACCCAAGGCTCTCACATGCTTCTCAAGTGTTGTACCACTGAGCTACATCCCCAACTCTTTTTATTTTGAGACAGGGTCTCACTAAGTTGCCTACGATGGCCTCAAGCTTGTTATCCTCCTGCCTCAGTATTCCTAGTAGCTGGAATTACAGGCATGTTCCACGGAGCCTAGACCTAGTTGTGAGCTTTTTAAAGGCCAGAGTTCTTTTTCTTATCTGCTTATTCAACCTTAACATTCATTCATAGAGCTTAAATATTTTTAGATAAATTAATTTGGCTGAGTTTAGACAAATTTGCCTAGACTTGTCTGGATGTGATCTTAATTTCTCCACTTACACTATTTGCCATATATTTCCAACATACCTAAATTCATCTTTTGAAACATCTTCAGTTTCCAAGTATTACATATGGAAGCAGTATAACTAGTGTTTAGAGCACACTGATGCCAGAGTGCCTCCGTTCAAGTTCTGCTTATCCAGTGTGAGACCTCAGTGGAGTGTTTGATCTCTGCTCCAGTTTCTGTCGTCGAAAAATTGAGGAAGACATGGTGTTGACTTCATAGGGTGTTCTGATATAATAATACATGTGAAGAGCTTGGGACCATATTTAGTAGCATACAGCAGAAACTCAGTAAGAATTACCTATTATTAGCAGGTTGTGGTGGTGTATATTTATAATCCCAGTACTTAGAAGGTTGAGACAGGAGGATCTCAGGTTTGCTGCCAGCTCAGCAACTTATTAAGACCCTGATTAAAAAGGAAAAAAAAAAAAAAAATAGGGCTGGAGGTGTAGCTCAGAGGTAGAACCCCCTGTGCTCAGTCCTCAGTTATCCCTCCACCCCCCACCCCAACACACACTAACAAAAACCTATTATTGGCTATTATTGGCTGGGTGCAGTGGTGGACACCTATAATTTTAACAACTTGGGAGGCTGAGGAAAGAGAATTGCAAGTTCCAGGCCAGCCTAGGCAACTTATTAAAAAATAAAAAGGGCTGGAGATGTAGTTCAGTGGAATTACTTATTACTGTTACTACATTTATAAATCAAAATATGGTCCAAATGGGTGGGTGGCACACTCCTGTAATCCTTGGGAAGCCGAGACAGGAAGATTACAGGTTCATGGCCAGCCTCAGCAACTTAGCGAGGCTCTCTTCAACTTTGTGTGACCCTGCCTCAAAATAAAAAAATAAAATAAAATATGAGCTGGGCATGGTGGCACATGCTTATAATCCCAGAATTTGGGAGATTGAGAAAGGAGGATTGCAGGCTGGAGGACAGCCACAGCAGGTAGTGAGACTCTCATCAACCTAGTAAGACACTGTTTCAAAATAAAAATAAAATAGGGCCGAGGATGTAGCTTGAAGGTAGAATGCCCCTGGGTTCAATCCCCAATACCACATAAATAAATAAATAAATAAATAAATAAATAAATAAATAAATAAATAAATAAAAAATAGGGAATGGGGTGTAGCTCAGAGGTAGAATGCCCCTGGATTCAACCCCCAGTACCACATACAAAAAAGTGGTTCTTTTATATGAATTTATAAAAGTATTTCATATTTTTGTGTTGTTTATCTACTTTTGTAGTGCCTGGGCTGATGCTTTTTTATAGAAACTAGTGACCCACCAAAATAAAGTACATTTTTTCAAAGCAGATTTGTTTTTTGCTTTTTTTTTTTTTTTTTTTTTTTTTTTTTTTTTTTTTTTTTTTTTTTTTTTTTTTTTTTTTTTTTCTTCACAAATTCTGGATATTTTGCTACTGGATATTTTGGATATTTGGGAAGCAAGGAGAGGCAGTTACCTTTTTTTGAATGCCTGTAACATGGCAGGCATTGTATTGCTCATTTTACTGAGCTTATCTGCTTTAAAAACTTATAACCCTTTGGAGCAGATGATGTTCCTATTTTATATATAAAGAAATCAAGCCGGGCATGGTGGCGCACACTTGTAATCTCAGCATTCGGGAGGCTGAGACCGGAGGATCCAGGTTCGCGGCCAGCCTTAGCTACCTAGTGAGGCCCTCCGCAACTTAGTGAGACCCTGTTTCAAAATAAAGAATAAAAAATAGGGCTGGGGGTATAGCTCAGAGGTAGAATGCCCCTGAGTTCAATCCCCAGTACCGCAAAAAAAAAAAAAAAAAAAAAAAAAAAAAAATCAAAGTTGAAAGAGGTTATTTCCCTCATTCTGGGTGGCAAAACCAGGTTCAGCTGGTATTCCAATTTACAAAGGTTTTATTTGATTTTATGGTGTTAGAAAACAACATAATATGATTATATTGCTGCCTAAGAATCCTAGTAAACTATTATATTAATGTTTGGTTTGTATATAGCTTATTATATTAAAGAGTAGCCATGAAGCTGAGTATACTAGCGCATGCCTGTATTCCCAGTACTTGGGAGGATCGCAGGATCAAGGACAGCTTCAGCAACACAGCTAGACTCTCAGTAACAGGATCTGAGACTCTGTTTCAAAAACAACAACAAAATACTGAAAAGGTCTGGGGGTGTGACTCAGAGGTGAATGCCCCTGGGTTCAATCCCCAGTACCCCTCACCCCAACAGTAGCCATGATTATGACTAACCTGTAGATGAGATAGCCTCACATTAATTTTCAAAAGTATATTTTATTTAATGCTGGCTTTATTTTATTTTTTTCTTTAAGCTGCTAGCCTATGGGGCCCTTACAAAGACATTTGGCAAACAGTGGGAAATGCTCTTTGGAGAAGACAACCAGAAGCAGTCCACCTTCTTGACATGATTTTGAAGAAACACAAACCTGACTTCATCTCGTTGTTCAGAAATCCAGTAGGAAATTTTCTTTTTTGCTCCAAGGATTTGCCTATCTGTCTGTCTGTCTTTCTGGATTGATGGAACAAGTAAACTCTTAATGCATGTAAATAACATATGTTACTTGAACTAGCCTAGTGATTTAAGTTTTCTTTTAAAAATGTAATTTCTCCTGGGAGCAATTAGTGTAACTAGTGTCTTTTTTTTTTTTTTTTTGGTTCTCCCATAGACATTACTATTGAGTGTATATCCAGCTAAAAGATAAACGTAATAATATTTGAAGATGATTTAGGAAATTCACTATATTTCAGAAATACTAATTGCCTTAGAATTTCTGACCTATACCTAAGCTTGGTAAGATTGATTTATTATTTCCAGACACACTTCTGCATTTTAAATGTTTATAATATTGTGTAAGCTATGTTAACTGAACTAATTTCTTTCTTTTTTTTGTAGTACTTGATATTATACCCAGAGGCATTCTATCTGTGAACTACACCCCCAGCCCTAGTTTATTTTTTAATTTTGAAACAGGGTCTCACTAAGTTCTGAGGACCTTGCTAAGTTGCTGAGCTGGGCCTTGAACCTGTGATCCTGCTATCTCAGCCTCCCAAGTAATGGGATTATAGGCATGTGTCATCATGCCCAGCTTGAATTAATTCTTATGTATTATTAATAACTGCATCTTGAAATTCTTTGCAAATAAGAATAGAGTCCTTCAGTGGGCGAGATTCAAATTTGGAAACTTCCTTGCTTTTTGATAATTTCTTTTTTTTTCTTTTTTTTTTTTGTGGTACTGGGGATGGAACCCAGGGGCATTCTACCTGTGAGCTACAGCCCCAGCCCTATTTTTTTTTTTATTCTTTATTTTGAAGCAGGGTCTCACTAAGTTGCGGAGGGCCTCACTAAGCAGCTGAGGCTGGCCTCAAACCCTGATCCTCCGGTTTCAGCCTCCCAAGTACTGGGATTACAGGTGTGCACCACCATGCCCGCCTTTAATAATTTTTTTTTTTATATACTAATATGATCATCTAAGGAATATTTATAGAACTGTATTAGCAAGAAATGGCTTTTTGCTTTTTGGATATTTTGGCTTTCTTTAGTAGACAGAGCTCTAGAGTGGAGCCTGAGAGCCAGCTGAATTGCGTTCCAGCCTTGGTTCCATCTCTAGAGAGTCCTATGACTACAGACAAATAACCTGATTTACCCGAATATCAGGTTTTCTGTCTGTAGTAGAAGAGTTGCATTAAATGTCTTACATAGCCTTTCCTAAGATCTGAAACTTTAAGATTTTATGGCTAAAGATTATTTTAGAAACTAAGACCACATCTTATATTAATCAACTATGATTCATTCTGAGTAATTCAACAATTCGTATATTCATTTGTTTTTTTTTCCCATTTGAAGACCCTAAGTTTTTTTAAATTAGGTGTATAATTGGAAATGTTCCTTAGAAACTTGAGAAATAGAATGATTGTTTTCTCTAAATTTTGTAGTTCAGAAAAAGTTAACAGTTTTACTTCATAAAGGTCTATTTCTAGATTATCTGATAAGAAATACTTCAGTTTGTCATGCTGCTAGTCTACATTATCATGTATAAACTTCTGTAGATCACACTTTAGGATCTTGTCTTCAGTGTAGGATTTTCATTACTTGATTATAATTTTATCATTCTAGCCAAAAAATGTTCAACAGCATGAGAAGGTTCAGAAAGCCAGTACAGAGGGAGTCGCCATCCAGGGTCAACAGGGAACCCGACTTCTTCCTGAACAATTAATTAAAGAAGCCTTTATTCTCAGTGACCTTTTCGATATTGGGGAATTAGCAGCTGTTGAGCTTCTCCTTGCTGGTAGGTTGACATTTAACTGACACTATGGTAAAGTAGTGCAGAGTTATAAAGTTACTCACTCAGAGTTGAAAATATTTTACTATTTAGATTCCAGAGCTGGGCATGGTAGCGCATGCTTGTAATCCCAGCATTTGGGAGGCTGAGACCAGAGGATCCGGGTTCGCAGCCAGCCTCAGCTACCTAGTGAGGCCCTCTGCAACTTAGTGAGACCCTTTTTCAAAAAATAAAGAATAGGAATGGGGGTATAGCTCGGAGGTAGAATGCCCCTGAGTTCAATCTCCAGTACCACAAAAAAAAAAAAAAAATCCAAAATAGTTCCTAAGAATATGGTTTACTTGATAAAACCATATTAAATATTTCCTTTTGTTTAGCTTTGATTAAATGGAAGACATCAGCTTAGAGATTACAGTGGTTAAAGATAATTCAACTTCTTTAAGGCAGGCTTTTACATGCTAACTACTGGCAAAGACCAATAGGTTGTATCTCCAGAGTTTATAGCACAAAGCATTGATTGTCATAAGGGTAAGCTCACTCCTTTTTTGGAATTTCTTTAGGGGGTTGATTCAGATGATGAATCGCTAGGTCAAAAATATGATAATTTGAATAATAATGCGTAATAGGAAAGAAAATAAGGCAGTAGGACATACAGAGGTTGGGGGTAGGTTGGGGTAATTCTAAATAGGATTCTTAGAGAAGGTCTCTGAGATGGGGACATTTGACCTGAGGCCCAAATGGTGAGAAAGTGCCAACTACCCAGATCTGTTGGGGAAGACTGTTCTAGGCAGGTTAAGCAGTAGGTGCTTGAGGTGGAGAGAAAGGCATGTTTAAGGGGGGGCGCGGGGGAACCCAAAAAGCCAGAGACCAGAGCTCATGAATGGGGGGGAGAGTGGAGGCAGCTGCAAATACATTAGCGTGAGCTTTAAGTTTAACTCAGAACTCTCATTTAAAACATATTTTATTTTGTATTTACCGTATGCCAGGCACTATGATACGACTCCAGCAATATAAAGATGAATAAAACCAACTAGTATAAAGGAGCATGTAGTCCATTTAGAAAGATGTAGAAATAATTTTAAGGTAATTCAGTATATTAATTCAAGTTTATGTACAGCTTAGCAGTGGCCCAGAGGGAAAGGGAGTAGATTGACATTGGATTGTACAGAAAAGTCTTCACAGAGATCGTGAGGTTTAAGATAGGTGTTGCAAAATGAGTAGGGCTATATCAGGTTGAATGGGGGGCATTCAGGAGGACAAAGAGCATCAAACAGAAGAAATCACCTGTCAGGAGGGGAAAGCAAGGTGATGAATTTGGGGAATTGAAGGTGATTGGGGTAGGAGATGAACAGAAACTATGCAAGGTACTCTCAAAAAGACAAAGTGGAACTCACTCAAAGGAGGGCAGGTTAAAAGGGTGAGTGAACTTGAAATGAAAAAGGTTATTGAGAGAAGACTCTAGAAGAAACTTCTAAATATTTAAAAGATTTCATGTGAGCAATAGTAAAATGGACATTGGATAAATTTAGATTCAGTGGACAGCATTGAGATTCAGACACAGCATATGGAAATCAGAGATGAAAGTGAAATTGAGAGTTTGCAAAATGATGAATTCTATATTACTATTGTTAGCGCATAGGTTGAATGGACTTCGCCTGTGTCGTGTGAAGAGTGAAACGGTGGGTGAAGTGAACAGTGCTTAGGTGCTATTAAACTCTGATTCTGTGTTTCATTGAACTAAACATTGGCAAGTGATTTTTGTCTCATCCTAAACACATTTGTTTCTATTTACTAAATTATTTTTCAACTTCTTTTTCTAGGAGAGCATCAACAGCCACATTTTCCTGGCCTCACCAGAGGATTAGTAGCTGTTCTTTTATACTGGGATGGGAAGCGGTGCATTGCAAATTCCCTGAAAGCCTTGATACAGTCCAGGAGAGGAAAGACATGGACTCTAGAACTCAGGTCTGTTTGGGTCTTGAGATTTCAGAGATTAATTTTCAATTACGTGAAGAAACATAATTTTCGTAGTAACAGAAATTTCCACTTAGTTTTTCTTATAGTTTTAGTAAAAATACTCCCTTATTTTGTCAAGAATGACACAACAGGCTGGATGTGGTGGCACATGCCTGTAATCCCAGTACTTGGGAGGCAAAGACAACAGAATTGTAGGTTGGAGACTAGCCTCAGCTACTTACTGAGGATCTCAGGAACTTAGACCCTGTTTCCAAATAAAAAATAAAAAAGGGCTGAGGGTGTAGCTTGGAGGTAGAATTCCTCTGGGTTCAAACCTTAGTACCACAAAAAAAAAGGTGATCCAATGGTTTTGTATGTGTGGTACTGGGGATTGAACCCAAGAGCATTCTACCTCCGAGCTATACCCCCAGCCCTATTTTATTCTTTATTTGGAAACAGGGTCTTACTAAGTTTGCGGAGGGCCTCACAAGTTGCTAAGGCTGGCTGCAAACCTGCAGTCCTGTCTTAGCTTCCCAGGTATTGGGGTTAGAAGCGTGCACCACCATGCCCAGCTCTGTCTTTAAACACAATGGTTTAAACCTGCTTTATTTTGTTTACAAATAAAAATGGTTATCTATGTTTAGAAGTTCATTGCAACTCTGATCTAAGAAGAATGAAAATAACTAGATTATAATTCATCCTGGTTGTTTTCAGTAGTGCATTATTGTCAAAAGAGCGTTTGCTGTATCGTTATAAAGAAGTATAAGCATAATTGTTCAATATAGCTCTGTTTATTTCTTTTATTACAGTCCAGAGCTGGTTTCCATGACAACACGCTTTACAGATGAGCTGATGGAACAAGGATTGACTTACAAAGTCCTTACTCTGGTGTCGCAAATCGATGTGAATAATGAGTTTGAGAAACTACAGCGCGAGAGAGGTTTGGGCAGTGAAAAACATCGCAAAGAGGCAAGGGTTCAATGAGATGAGTTCTTGGATTGTCTGTGTCTAATCTCAGAAGAATCATGACAATTAGAATATTTTTGTTATATATAGGCAAAAAAAAAAATTAATAGTGCATCTTAAAGTATATAATGGACTGTGTCCATGAAATTGACCAGCAGTTGTTTCAGATTCTATGTAGTCATTCATGTGGCTGTTTCTGCAGCGAACTCCACGGGGAATTGGTTACCACATTTTCTTAAGGAATTTAAGGATGAGGAATAAACAATAGGATTTGTTCAGATTTAGAGATGAGATTTCAGCATCACTTGTGGATTCAGATAGGTTTATTTTGTTAGCCTTTATAAAAGATAATTTACATTTTGTAATAAGACTAGGCCTCACTGTAATTTATTTATCCTTATAATCACTTATTTTTATTTCTAGGTTTCTGATCTCATCAAGGAATGCAGGCAGGCTCTGGCAGAAAGTCTTTTTGCCTGGGCCTGCCAGTCACCATTAGGCAAGGATGACACCCTTCTCCTTATTGGACATTTGGAAAGAGTGACAGTGGAGGCCAATGGCTCTCTGGATGCCGTGAATCTGGGTCTTCTTATGGCGCTTCTGTACTGTTTTGATATCAGCTTTATAGAACAAACCACAGAGGAACGAGATGGTATTGAATTTTATCATTTAGCATATTTATTCTTAAGAATCAGATTTAAAATTGTGAAGATAACAGTCAAGAAGAGTGATATTTTAACTACTAAAGTACAAAATTGCCTATTTTGTTTGTGCATATGCAGTTTTACCTATATATTTTTTTTGTTGTGTTTTGTTTTGTTTTGTGGTACTGGGGATTGAACCCGGGGCATTCTACCTCCGAGCTACACCCCAGTCCTGTTTTTTATTCTTTTTTTTTTTTTTTGAGGTACTGGGGATTGAACTCAGGAGCATTCTACCTCTGAGCTATACCCCCAGCCCTATTTTTTATTCTTTGTTTTGAAACAGGGTCTCCCTAAGTTGCGGAGTGCTTCACTAGGTAGCTGAGGCTGGCCGCGAACCGAGATCCTCCAGTTTAAGCCTCCCAAATGCTGGGATTACAAGTGTGTGCCACCATGCCCGGCTCTGTTTTTTATTCTTTATTTTGAAACAGGGTCTTAGTAAGTTGTGGAGAGCCTTACTAAGTAGTTGAGGCTGGCTGCAAATCTGGATCCTCCTGTCTCAGCCTCCCAACTACTGGGATTACAAGTGTGCGCCACCATGCCCTGCTCTAGATGAAATTTTTTGATCTTAAGATAGCATTTATTTATATGTTAGAATTTCTTTATGCAGAAAAATCAGTGACTTTAACTTTCCTAACTTATATTTACATATAAAAATCACTGAAAGTAGTACAGTTAAAATTTAAGATTATTGTCCTATTTTTTATTTCTTTGCACATAAAAAACTTAATAGTAGTGTACTCTTTGGTGTGTCAAATGTTAATCTGTCATAATTGTTTGAATATGCTCAGGCTTTCTGACTTCTAGACATTATTCCTTTGTGTCAAAAGTGAGAGTTTACTTTTGTACTCTTTGATGAAGTGGTATATTTTATGTTTTCAGATATGATTCATCAGCTTCCACTATTAACAGAGAGACAGTACATTGCAACGATTCACTCTCGCCTTCAGGACTCACAGCCTTGGAAACTGCCGGGGCTGCAAGCCACGGTTAGACTTGCCTGGGCCCTGGCCCTCAGGGGGATATCCCAGCTACCTGATGTGACAGGTAAATTGTTGGTAGTTTTCTTGTTAGACATAATGTACCAGCAGTTAGTAAAGTCTTTGACATATGTTTTTTCTTTTACTTTTTTTTTTATAATACTAGTGATTGAACCCAGAGTCATTCTACCTTCAAGCTACGTCCCTGGACCTTTTTATTTTTTGTTTTGAAACAGGGTCTCTCTAGGTTGGTGAGAATCTCACTACTTGCTGAGTCTGTCCTCAATCCTGTTATCCTCCTGTCTCAGCCTCCCAATTACTGGTATACAAGTGTACACCACCATGCCCAGCTTATCTTTGATATATATAAGCAGAGGAAGATATCTAGAGTTGAGCTGGATGGAACTTTATAAAGCAATCGGAACTATAGACCTTTTTTTCTCTTGTCTCCCAAAATAAATTATATGAATTATTTCTATTCTTTGGATCTAGTGACAAAGCTCATTGCCTTCAGAGTAACTCTTTTAAGAGTTTAAAATTTGAAAGAATGGCTAGGCTTGGTGGCGCATGCTTGAAATTTTAGTCCTGGGGAGGCTGAAATATGAGAGCAGCACTCTCTTAGTAGCCCCTGTATCAAAATAAAAATTCAAAAGGGCTGTGGGTGTCCAGTTTTGGGGAGGCCCAAATAGGAGGCATATAGGCTAGAGGACAGCCTCAGCAATGTAGTGAGACTCAGTAATGTAGTGAGACCCTGTTTCAAAAAAAATAAAAAATAAAAAAAGGGCTGTGGTGTATCTTGGAGGTAGAACGCCCCTTGGTTCATCTGTGGTACCACAAAAAAAAATGAAAAGATATAACATAAATCAATAAAAGAAAGCCGTCTGTTCTTTTGGTTGAGCCTTTCCTGGCATTTATATATTCTTACCTTTTTCAAGGCAATGAAAATGTACTTTTAGTAATAGAACCCAGGGGTATTCTACCTCCGAGCTCCACCCCCCAGCTCTATTTTTATTCTTTCTTTCTTTATTTTTTTGTGGTACTGGGGATTGAACCCAGGGGCATTCTACCTCCGAGCTGTACCCCCAGCCCTATTTTTTATTCTTTATTTTGAAACCGAGTCTCATTAAGTTGCGGAGTGCCTCACTAGGTAGCTGAGGCTGGCCGCGAACCCGGATCCTCTGGTCTCAGCCTCCCAAATGCTGGGATTACAAGCGTGCGCCACCACACCTGGCTCTATTCTTTATTTTGAAACAGGGTCTCACTAAGTTGTGGAGGGCCTCACTAAGTAGCTGAGGCTGGCCGTGAACCCAAATCCTCCAGTCTCAGCCTCCCAAGTACTGGGATTACAAGTGTGTGCCAGCATGCCCAGCCATAGCAGTTGTTTTCTAAAGTCAGATTGCCATACAATTACCTACCGATTTTATATTTAAAAGATGTAATTAGCACTATATTTTTTGATGGAAGGATGCAACACCACGTATGACTTACTAATAACAAAAATTTGAAGTCTGGCTAGGTGTAGTGGTGCCTGCCTATAATCCCAGTTCTTGGGAGGTTTAGACAGGAGTATCACCCGTTTGCGGCCAGCCTCAGCTACTTAAGGAGATCCTCAACAACTTAAAGAGACCCTATTTCAAAATAAAAATATTTTAAAATGGTGCAGGGGCAAGGGTCTAGCTTAGAGGTAGAATGCCCCTGGGTTCAGTCTCCATAACATCAACAACAAAAAAAATTAAGGTCAGATCAAGCCTTTCTCTAGATTAAAGTACCAACTTTTCATATATCCAGAAGGAGAATGACCTAAGTTAGGTATGGCGGCACATACCTGTAGTCACAGCACTTGGGAGACTGAGATAGGAGAATAGCAGGTTCAAGACCAGCTTTAAGAAGTTAGCAAGACCTGTTTCAAAATAAACAACAACAAAAAAAGGTTGGGGGTGTGGTTTGGAGGTACAATGCTTCTGGGTTTAATCTCTAGTATCAAAAAAATGGAGGATGACCTATACCACTGGGAAGTAGTGTCTAACTACATTGTGAAAAACTATGAGATAAGCCGGGTGTGGTGGTGCATGCTTGTAATCCCAGCATTCGGGAGGCTGAGACCGGAAGATCCGGGTTCGCGGCCAGCCTCAGCTACCTAGTGAGGCACTCCGCAACTTAGTGAGACTCGGTTTCAAAATAAAGAATAAAAAATAGGGCTGGGGGTATAGCTCGGAGGTAGAATGCCCCTGAGTTCAATCCCCAGTACCGCAAAAAAACAAAACAACAACAAAAAAACTATGGGAATAAAAGACCCAATTTCTTTACCAAATAAACGGCCACGGAAAGAAGAAAAAGAAAAAAGATGTACGGGAGTCTACTGATGTATCAGTTAACTATAATGTGTTGACTTTATTTGAATCCTTATTTAAAGCAAATAGACTGCACAAAAGACTCGCCAAATTGCGGAGGGCTTCACTAAGTAGCTAAGGCTGACCACAAACCTGCGATCCTCTTATCTCAGCCTCCTCAGTACTGGGATTATAAGCGTGGGCCGCCATGCGCGCTAGCATGTGCTTTTTTAATGTACTTTTTCATGGCATTGATAAGACAACTACCAATTTTACCGTTGTCTGCATATTAGACATTGAGGAATTAATATTAAGATATGATAACGGTATTGTGTTTGCATTTAGTTTTTCCTTTTCTTTCTCAGTATCATTTTGAGTCGTATATTGAAATATTTACAAGTGAAATGTTAATTTTAAGCCGGGCTTGGTGGCTCATACCTGTAATCCTAGTACTTGGGAAGTTGAGATAGGAAGATTACACATTTGAGGACAACCTTGGCAACATAGTGAGACTCAGCAACCTAGTGAGTTTCAAAAGCAAAAAATAAAAGAAAAAAGAAAAAAAAAGGGTGGGAGTGTAGCTTGGAGGTGGAATGCTCCTGGATTTAGCCCCTAGTCACACACACACACACACACACACACACACACACACACACACACACAAATTGCTAAAATTGTCTGGAATTTGCTTTAATGTAGTATGGGTGGACAGAGGAAGATATACATGAAATAAATTGATAATATTGAAATGAGGTGATGGGCATGTAAAAGGTCATTATTACTTGTTTGTAGATATCTGAATATTTCAAATAAAATGTTAAAAACAATACAAGTAGGCCAGATTATCTTTAAGATTTAGTTTTTCAGTTTTAGCTATTTGGTTACTCAATTAGTAGAATTATTTAACTAGTCATGTTCTGGTTTTAGTCTTCATTCACTGGCTGGTAGACTTTCTGAATTACTCACATGATTTCACTGGGATTAAAGCCATAGTTTCATTTTAATATGGTAATGTTTGGATAATATGGTAATATTTGGATAATACTACATCAATGCTTCATTACACATTTCTAAATTAATTTTTATCGTTAATGATATTTTGGAGAGCATGTGCTTTTTTCTTTCTTTTTTTTTTTTTTCCAGTACTGGGGATTGAACCTGGAGGTATTCTACCTTCAAGCTATACCCCAGCCCTATTTTTTAATTCTTCATTTTGAAACAGTCTCACTTAGTTACAGAGATAGCTGAGGCTGGCTGTGAACCTGCAATCCTCCTGTCTCAGCCTACCAAGTACTGGGATTACAAACGTGCACCACCACACCTGGCTAGAATGTGCTTTTTTAATGTACTTTTTCAGTAGTTCTTTGGAGTTTATGAGTCACACTTATACAGTCTCATTTTGTGCAGAGCACAATGGAAGGTTGGGAAGATACCCAAAATTTGAGCCATCAGCAGAGCATTGTGAGATGTAAGCTGGGTTAATAACTTTTCTCTTATGTACTTTGCTTCTAATTATATTTCTAGCTCTGGCAGAATTCACAGAAGCAGATGAAGCCATGGCAGAGCTCGCAATTGCTGACAACGTTTTTCTCTTCCTCACTGAGTCTGTAGTGGCGTCAGAAAACTTCTATCAGGAAGAATTTTATATTCGCAGAACCCATAATCTCATCACAGATTTCCTTGCACTTATGCCAATGAAAGTAAGTGTAATAATGTAGGTTGAGTAAAATGTAGTGAAAAAATTTTATAAAATAATTTAAATCTGATTGATTAACCTGCTTTATGTTTTGGAAACTAATAAAATCTTTTAGCACACACCAAAATTTGACAGTAGTGTGTTATCACTGTAGTTTGTGATTCATGAAAATGAAATAATGTAAGCCTCATTAACCAAAAATAAGTCATTAGGAAGAAATATGTAACATTGAGATTGATGATAATGAGAAAGAAATAAGAAAATAAAAGTGCTCTTTGGATAGAAAATTACTAACTCCATGCTACCCTAGGGATCAATGCTGGGGTTGCTTTATTTAATACTTCTGGCCCTTTTTGTCTGTGGGTTCTACATCTGCCGATTCAACCCATTGAAGATCAGTGATATTTGAGGGAGAATTGCGTGTGTGCTGAACATGCACAGGCCTTTTCCCTTGTCAGTATCCCTAAATATATAGTATAACACTACTTATGTAGCATAAGTACATTGTATTAGATATTGTAAGTAATCTAGAAAAAACTTAAAGTATAATGGAAGATGTGATTAGTTTATTTGCAAATACTACATTATTTTATATAAGGGACTTTATTCAGTATTTATGGATCTTGGTATCTATCTACGTGGAGTTCTGGAACCAATTATCCATGGATACAAAGGGACAATTGTGTTTATAAATGATTTGGAAGAGACACAATGGAAAATCTCATAGGTAGTTGTTTAAAGTCTTAATGGTCTATAATTAGGCCTCAGAATGGATACAGATAAAGTAATGGATTTACGAAACTAATACATACTTGGGAGGCTGAGACAGGATTGCAGGTTCATGACCAGCCTCATGTCACTGTAGTGGAATAGATATTTACACGTTTTTCTTGTCTATAACATTTTAAGACAGTTACTAAATTTCCTGATTTCATTACTGTGAAGCCATAAGTAAGAAATATACATACTCATCTATGTCTAATAAATTTAATAGGTGAAACAGCTGAGGAATCGGGCAGATGAGGATGCTCGAATAATTCACATGAGTATGCAGATGGGTAATGAGCCCCCCATTTCACTGAGAAGGGATCTGGAACACTTGATGCTCTTGGTAAGCCATTGTATTGGGTAACTTGTCATCTCTTCTTTCACTATTCTTAAGTTGAGAAAATTCAGCTCTAGTACTTTAACAAATGAGTTCAATACTAATGTACTTTTTTGTTTAAAGTAATATTTTAGTTATAAGCATTTCCCTATAGTCTTTGCTTACTCTTTGCAGATTGGTGAACTATATAGAAAAAACCCTTTTCATTTGGAGCTTGCCTTAGAATACTGGTGTCCCTCAGAGCCTCTGCAGACCCCCACTATTATGGGTTCTTATCTGGGGGTGGCTCATCAGCGACCCCCTCAACGCCAGGTGAGTCTTTAGACTTCCGACTTTTATACTCTAGTGCAGTGATTGGGAGTTTTGAAACCATGAAAAGTAGGGCGGGTGTGGTGGCACATGCCTATAATCCCAACTTAGGAGGCTGAGACAGTAGGATTGCAGGTTTGAGGACAGCTTCAGCAAGTAGTGAAACTCATCACTCTAGCAAGACCCTTTTTCAAAAGAAAAATGAAAAATAGGACTGGGGATGTAGCTGGGAGGTAGTATAACCCCAAGTTCAATCCTCAGCACTACCACCACCACCACCACCACCACCACCACTACCACCACCACCACTCACCCACACAAAAAAAGAAAGCATGAAAATGTTACTTCCTGATGTTACTGCTTTTGACACACATGACCACTAGTGTGACTTAGATATTTACTCTTCCCTTTTATTTACTAAAATTTAAAACTATTAAATTTAAGTTGTAATCATTTGGATTTTATGTGGTTAGCTCTTTATTACATCCTAGACACATGTCAAATAATTAGAGATACAGAAGGCTTCTTAGTCTCTTTCTACATCATTTCCTTGAGTTTTAATATTTTATCTACTTTTTGAGTTTTAGGATTTTAGTCTATTCCTCTATGGGTGTGACAATAACCAATACAAGTAGTTCTAATCAGGTTGATGAACAAGAGGTATAAGTATTGAAGAACCAAGGTTGGAAGTTTTATTTTGTGACCTAATGCCTATGAGTCTGTGGAAAATGTAGGCAAAAGTCAATTTTCTATCCTGTATTATCTAAAGTATGATATATAGAAGTAAGCAAAACATATTGCCATGTCAGTATTCACCTTTTGGGGGTTTTTGTATTAGATACTTTTATGCTATATATTTTTTCTGAAGTCTAGAATCAAATGCCCCTTTTTATTTTACTGTATTTTTCCATGTATTGTTTCAGCTTTTCCCCATTTTAAAAAATGTTTCAAGCTGAGTGTGGTTATGCATGCCTGTAAACCCAGTACTTGGGAGGCTGAAATAGAATTGCAGGAACAAGACTCTGTTTCAAAACAAAAGGTCTGGGGGTTTAGCTTGGAGACAGAATGCCCCTGGGTTCAATCCACATTCCCCCTCCCCCCTCCAAAAAAAATTACAGAGAATGATAAAATAAGAAGGTCTGGGGATGTAGTTCAGAGGTAGAATGCCCCGGTTCAATTACTAGTACCACTATATATGCATGTATATAAAGTAAACTATAGGCAACGTGACATTTCACTCCTCAGCGCTTGAAGTATATCTCTTAAAAATAAGAATGTTTTTACCTGGGTGTGGTGGCGCACACTTGTAATCCCAGTACTTGGGAGGCTGACATAGGAAGATCACAGATCCTTAGCAAGTAGTGAGACTCTCATCAACCTAGTGAGACCCTGTTTCCAAATAAGAAATAAAATTGGGCTCAGGGTGTAGCTCAAAGGTAGAATGCCTCTGGGTTCAATCCCCAGTACCCAGTACCAACAAAAAAAGAAAAATGTTTTTCTATGTCATTGTAAAACCATTGTTACACCTAAAGCATATAACAGCAATTTCCAGGGATCTGTAACATTTTCAGTTCTGCATTCCCACTCATGAGTCTGTATAATATTTTTAGTTATTGATAATAGGTTTAAATATAAACAAGAAAAAAACCCTAAGAAGTAGGCTTAACGGAACAGGAATATAGGAACATGGTTTTGGTGGGAACCTAAAAACAGTATGTTTGGGTTCTAATCAGAATAATTTCAGGTTACTAGGTCATCATACTAATTCCACTGGGATTTAGGAACTCTGGGCTCTAAGTGTACTTTTGAATTTGCTGGTTAATTTTGGAAGAATAAATTTCTTCAGCTGTTTTATACACTTTAAAATATGTGTAGTCTTACCTCTATAGTTAATGACTAATAAGAATGAAGAAAAATAAACCACAAAATATGCCAACCTTATTTTCATTTCCTGTAACTAGTGTACTTGAACATATCTTCATATGACTTTATATGTATTATCTTAAGAGGTGAATGAAATTGAGATGTTTGGGAAAAATGCACTTTATGATCACAAAAAATTCTATAATTGCATTAAGTTGCTAATGACACGCTTAAAAAGACTTTAAAAAATTGAATACTGGTTATCTTTATCTTTTGCAAGGGTTAAATTGGAGCACTTAATTTTAGGTATATGTAATCTTTACTCACTAGCCCATGTTGCCTTATAGTTAAGATATACTTTATTTATTTAAACTATTTGTTTTTCTTTATTTCAGGTTGTCTTGTCAAAGTTTGTTAGGCAAATGGGGGACCTTTTGCCTCCAACCATTTATATTCCTTATTTGAAAATGCTCCAGGGATTGGCCAATGGGCCTCAGTGCGCCCACTACTGCTTCAGCCTGCTTAAAGTCAACGGTAGTAGTCATGGTAAGGAAAATCTGGATATTGTTTAAGTTTGTTGTTACCTGCATGAGTCCAGTATCCTACTGCTTAGTATAGAATGGTGGTTGCTTTTGCTGCATGCTACCACAACTATAAATTGTTTTCATAATAACAGAGGGAAGGAGGCACTCTATGCATAGCAGTGCCTTATGGTCTCACAGGTTGGAGAATTTTGCCATTCTTTTCTATAAAATACAGTTTAGAGCCGGGCGTGGTGGCACACGCTTGTAATCCCAGCATTTGGGAGGCTGAGACCAGAGGATCGGGTTCGCGGCCAGCCTCAGCTACCTAGTGAGGCACTCCGCAACTTAGTGAGACCCTGTTTCAAAGTAAAGAATAAAAAAATAGGGCTGGGGGTGTAGCTCGGAGGTAGAACGCCCCTGAGTTCAATCCCCAGTACCACAAAAAAAAAAAAGATACAGTTTAGCATAACAAATCAGAATTAATACATGTAAATTTTTTTTTTTTTTTTTTTTTTTTTTTT
>PVLC010017583.1:0-33528 GCA_004027655.1 Graphiurus murinus
GCAAAAAAAAAAAAAAAAAAAAAAAAAAAGGCGGCAAGCACTGTTTGCATTACTCTTGATAAAGTGTTATTTCACAGCTTTTGTGTGTGTGTGGTCCTGGGGATCAAACCCAAGACCTCATACATGCTAGGCAAGTGCTCTACCACTGAGCTACATCCTCAGTCCGTTTTTACACAGCTTTATTGAGATTCACATACCATAGAGTTCACCCATTCAAAGTATACAATTCTATGAAGTATATTCATAGTTGTTAAGTTTTTACAAAGAAAACACTTCAATTCTCAATGTTTCTAGAGTTTATAATTATAGCATACTAAATGTGTTGATTTTTTTCTTTCATTTTCCTACATAGTAAGAGATTTTAATGTTTTGACAGAGATTTTTAAAGGTCACAGGACAGTTTCCTCCATTGATTATTAAGTTTGCTTTGAATGATTACAGTTTGCATGGTCATTTTTATGATCCCACACTACCAGGCACAATGAGGCCATGTGGTAGTGTGAAATAGTACAATGAGTAAACATCTCAGAGCTGTCTTTGGTCTCCTCTGTAACTTATTCACTGTGTGATCTTAGGCAAGTTTTTTGTGGACCTTGATAAGCCTAATTTTTCTCATCTCTAACGGTCACATGATTTACAAACTTGAAAAATTAAACGAGATAATGTGCAGGTTAGAGGCCAGGGTGTGCTTACTTATGGGACCCTGATTTATTTATTTATTTATTTATTTATTTATTTATTTATTTATTTATTTATTTATTGTGGAACTGGGGATTGAACCTAGGGGCATTCTACCTCCAAGCTACACTCTCAGCCCTATTTTATTTTCTTTATTTTGAAACAGAGTCTAAGTTGCGGAGGGCCTCACTAAGTAGCTGAGGCTGGCTGCAAACCTGCAATTCTCCTATCTCAGCCTCCCAAATACTGAGATTTCGCCACCATGCCTGACATGAGTCATAATTTTACAATCCCCTTTCTTTGGAACTTGCAGAGTGAGGGTAATAACAGTACCTGCCTCTATGAATTGTTATGAGAATAAAAGGAGTTAATGTTACCAAAACATTTGTTATTATTATTATTCAGGTATCTAATTTAAAAGTGCCTTGATTCAGCACTGCTATCCATCCAGTTATGCAAATCAGAAACCTACAAGCCATGCCACATGCCTTCTTTTAGCTTGGTTCCCTGTCTGTCACCCAGGCCCACTCCATTTACTCTAATTATCTCTTGCATCTCTAGACTTACACCCCTAAATCAAGCTACCACCATTTTGCCTAGAATACTCAGGAGCCTCCAAACTAGTAAGGGGCTTTTGCTGCCTTCTAGTCCCTTCTCTACACTGCAGCCAGAGGAATCACTTCACTCCCTAGATTTCATCCCCTCATTTCTTTTCTTTCTTTTTTTTTTGGTGGTACTGGGGATGGAACCCGGGGACATTCTACCTCTGAGCTACACCCCCAGCCCTATTTTTTATTCTTTTATTTTGAAACAGGGTCTCACTAAGTTGCGGAGGGCCTCACTAAGTAGCTGAGGCTGGCCGCGAACCTGGATCCTCCTGTCTCAGCCTCCCAAGTACTGGGATTACAAGTTTGCACCACCACACCCAGCTGTCCCTTATTTCTTTTTTGGGGGGGGGCATACTAGGGATTGAATCTAGGAGCATTCTACCTCTGAGCTACAGCCCCAGCCCTTTTTATTATTTATTTTATTTTATTTATTTATTTTTTTTTTTGCGGTACTGGGGATTGAACTCAGAGGCATTCTACCTCCGAGCTATACCCCCAGCCCTATTTTTTATTCTTTATTTTGAAACCGGGTCTCACTAAGTTGCGGAGGGCCTCACTTAGGTAGCTGAGGCTGGCCGCGAACCCGGATCCTCCGGTCTCAGCCTCCCAAATGCTGGGATTACAAGCATGCGCCACCACACCCAGCTGTCCCTTATTTCTTTTTTTGGGGGGGGGGCATACTAGGGATTGAATCTAGGAGCATTCTACCTCTGAGCTACAGCCCCAGCCCTTTTTATTATTTATTTTGAAAGAGGTTCTCGCTAAATTGCTGAGGCTGCCCTTGAACATTTGATCCTCTTGTCTCAGTCTCCCAGGTACTGGGACTACAGGCAGGTGCGACCGCACCTGGCTATGATCACCTTATTTCTTCAGTTTCTCATTGCACTTAGAATAAAAAAGAAAATCAACCCCTTATTATGGTGTAAAGCCCTGCATGCCCTCTCACTACCCTGCAGCCTGCCTGCATACCACACCTTCTGTGCTCTCTCTTCAACCCCACAGACTTGCTTTCAGACCCTGCAGCTCCTCCTGCCACAGAGCCTTTTCGTGGGTGGTGCCACTTGCTTACCCCAGACTGACACACATCCACTGCTTGCCCAATGACCATTTCCTGCACCTCCTTGCTTATAGAGCCCCCCCCTTTTTTAGTTGTGAAACAGCAATATACTCAGGGAAAGAGAGCCTCAGCAGAGGCATCATGATTGTTCTGATTCAATCATGGGAAAGGATGACATTTCCTTTTATCAGTGATTGGTTTAGGGGAGCACGTGATCCAGTTCTGATCAATGGAACCTGAGAGGAAGTTTGTTTGGGCCTTCTGGAAAGATCTCCCTTCTTGAGATGAAGAGAGAAAGATGATAGGAATTCCTTCTTCCTGTCTTTGAATGGAGCTGCGGATACGAGAGTCATCTTGTTTGAAGGAAGCCACGAGGACTGGAGAGAAGGCGAATCAGAACCTGGATGTCCTTGAGCTGATCAATTAGCTAGCCCAGGAAATGCTTATCTGGGAACTTCTTTCACAGGTCAATAAATGGCCTTTATTGAGCCAGGTGTGGTGCCTCATGCCTGTAATCCCAGTACTTGGGAGGCTGAGACAGGAGGACTGCAGGTTTGAGGACAGCCTCAGCAACTAATGAGATTCTCATCAGCCCAGTAAGACCCTGTTTCAAAATAAAAATAGAAAACAGGGCTGGGGGTGTAGCTCGGAGGTAGAATGCCTCTGGGTTCAATTCCCAGCACCATAAAAAATAAGTAAATGGCCTTTATTGTTTACGCCACTTGTGGTTGGGGCTATTCTGTTGCTTGTAGCAGAAAGCATCCAGACAATAAAAGAACCATTCCTAATGAGGTCAAATCCCCAGCATGTGCTATTTTAGCACCATGTAGTTATTTTTATTTTTTATTGAGATACAATTCACATAATATAAAAGCCACCATTTAACCCATTGAAAGCATGCAATCTAGTGATTTTTAGTATATTCACAATGTTGTGCAACCATCACCACCTCTAATTTCAGAACATTTCCATTGCTCCAAAAAGAAACCCTATATTCCTTAGATATCACCCCCCCAAAGACACAAAAAGCTACATATGAAGTGATTCCACTCATATGAAATATCTAAACTCAGCAAATCCACAGAGGCAGAAAGTAGACTGTCATTGGCAGGGGCTGAAATGATGAAGGAATGGGGAGTGGTGGCTTACTGGATACTAGGTTTCCTTTTGGGATAACAAAAAAGTTCTGGAACTAGATGGTGGTGATGGCTGCACAACACTGACTGTACTTAATGCCCGTGAATTGCACATTTTAAAATAGTCAATTTGAAGCATGGTGGCGCATGCTTGTAATCCCAGTATTTGGGAGGCTGAAACAAGAGGATCACAGCTTTGAGGCTAGTGTGTGATAACTTAGTGAGACCCTGTTTCAAAATAAAAAATAAGATAAGGCTAAGGGTATAGCTCAGTGGTAGAGTGCCCTTGGGTTCAATCCCCAGTCCACAGAAATAAATAAAATGGTAATTTGGTAAATTTTATGTTGCATGTATTTCACCTCAGTAAAAAATAAAAAGTGTGTGACTCTTTCTTCTTGGAGGACAGGGTCAGGAATGCCTTTTTTGTTTGTTTTTCAACAACTAAATCTAAGTTCCTTACTTGCATGTAATCTTGCATGGTGACAATATCTACGTGATCAGTTACTTTGAACTTCCGGAAAAGACGTTCATCTTCCATAAGCTGTTGATAAAATTTCTTTCTTCCCATTATTTTGCAAGCATCAAGAACTGCCTATAAAAAGAATAGGAAACAGATTTTATTTTATTTTTTCCTTTTTTTTTTTTTGGTACTGGGAATTGAACTCAGGGGCATTCTACCTCTGAGCTATATCCCCAGCCCTATTTTTTATTCTTTATTTTGAAACCGGGTCTCACTAAGTTGTGGAGTGCCTCACTAGGTAGCTGAGGCTGGCCGTGAACTCAGATCCTCTGGTCTCAGCCTCCCGAATGCTGGGATTACAAGCGTGCGCCACCACGCCTGGCAGGAAACAGATTTTAAAATAGTAGTAAAGTACGTTTAATGAGCAGCACACAATTTACACATTTTTTCTGACAAATACATCAAATATTGTTCCATTCTTCTAGCAGCTTGCTTTTCAATAGGAAGGCTGCAAAATGGGGCGTGGTGGCACACACCTGTAATCCCACTGCTTGGGAGGCTGAGACAGGAGGATTGCAGGCTTGAGGCCAGCCTCAGCAACTTAGTGAGACTCAACAATCTAACAAGACTCTGTTTCAAAACAAAAAATAAAAAGGGCTGAGGGTGTAGCTTGAGGTAGAATGCCCCTGGTTTGAATCCGTAGCAGCACAAAAAGAAAAATTCTGGGGATTTCCTTTAAAAAAAATTCTTTTCCTTTAAAAACAACACAGACCTGTAACATCATTTGTGCTGTCAGTGCAGAGAAAACTTACCTGGTGATTAAGCGGGTTGCCCTATCAATGAAAGGTATTACTGGGACTGACTGTCTTTTATGTGTTAGTTAATACATCGCCCCCAAATGGAAACATGTGTGCTTCAGGTTGCTTAGGCCTCTTCCCCCCTCAAGACTTCATTTTCAGTAACCAAAGAGAAGCAAATAAAGGATTTCTCTTTTTTTCTCAAATGCCAACAATTTATACTCAAGGAAAGCACCTGAGTATAAGCCTAGGTCAGAGAAAGAACCACAGAAAACACAAGAGGCTCAAACACGGTCTGGCTCTATTCTCATCATACTCTTCCACATATACCTATCCTCATGCTCAGAGCTAGACCCAGACCGTGGGGAGAGACTTAAGTGCTCCCCACCCCCCCACGAGTTTGTGCCCACTCTTCTAACATTTATTTATTTATGTGTGTGATAGGACCCAGAGACATTCTGCCTCTGAGCTACACCCCCAGTTCTATTTTATTTTATTTTTTTTTATTTTGAAACAAGGTTTCACTAAATTGTGGAGGGTCCCACTAAGTTGCCGAGGCTGGTCTTGGGCCTGCGATCCCCCTGCCTCGGGTGTGTGCTACCACACCCGGCTCTAATACGTATTTATATTACGGATCTCTGTTTCTGGCCACAAAGGGTCTGCTTATGAGGAGGGAGGCCAGTGTAGAAGAAAATTCAAATATCTGTTGATTCCAGATCAGTTTTTCTTACCCTTCATATCTCAGAACATGTTATTTGTGAAAGAATGGGAACTCTATTACAATGATGATAGGAGTGTAAAAGTATGGTTAGAACAGAATCAAAACCCAGAATATCAGTTCTCTGAACACACAACAGCTAGCTTTCATGAATATGCGCGTGTGTGTGTGTGTGTGTGTGTGTGTGTGTGTGTGTGTGTGTAATACGGGGATTGAACCCAGGATTGTGCTACCACCTAGCTACATCCCCAGCTCTTTTAAAATTTTGAGACAGAGCCGGGCGTGGTGGTGCATGCTTGTAATCCCAGTACTTGGGAGGCTGAGACCAGAGGATCTGGGTTCATGGCCAGCCTCAGCTACTTAGTGAGGCCCTCTGCAATTTAGTGAGATCCTGTTTCAAAATAAAGAATAAAATGGGGCTGAGGTGGGGTATAGCTCAGAGGCAGAATGCCCCTGAGTTCAATCCCTAGTACTGCTAAAAAAAAAAAAAAATGAGGCAGGGGTCTGGTTAAATTGCTGAGGCTGGCTTCAAAATTGTAATCTTCTTGCCTCAGCTTCCTGAGTAGCTGGGACTACAGGCATGTGTCACCACAACTGGCTGCCTTCATGCAGTTTCTATTTACCATTGTTATCTAGTACACTCCTTTTTTTGGTAAAAAAAAATAAGTGGAAAACAAAAAAGAAGAAAAATATCCAAGTGGTTATGGTTTTATTCCTAATGCAATAAATTGAAGGGACAGAAACAGTTTACTGAAAACACAACATGGAGACTTCCTATAGGTAGACCATTTTTGCTTCCCATTAATTCCTTTATACATTATGTATGTAAAGAAAAGACAGGATTAGTGTGTCTCCTGTTTTAGGAATTTCTTTAGATACAATTATATTTTAATTTAGCTCAAATTACTTAGAAAAGGTATTTACTGTCATTTCCTCCCTCCACTGCCCCACTCCACCCCCCCCCCAATCTCTCCAAGTACCAGTTTCCTTATTTGTACAGTGGCTCAGCTGTGTCTGGACCATTCCAGTCCCTTGGTCAAAGAAAAACATGCCTGGCAGCGGAGGACAAGCCCCCTGTCAACTCGTGAGGGGGTTTGAAAGACATTTGCTGTCCGATGGTCAAGATGTTCTTTGTCAGACATTAGCTGTGTATGGATAGATTCAGGAAAGTCCTTCCATGCTGGAAGCAATGGGAAAGAAGAGCCCAGACTCAGGAAAAAAGAGTGGGCAAAAACTAGGCAAGGATTCCGGGTGCCAGCCATTCAGAGTCAGATGCAAGAGGCAGCCTCTGTTCTTAGTGGGTGACGCAAAGGGGTGAAGAGGGACATCACTAAATCTGACACTTTTGTGATACTCAGAACCACCATGGCTGAGGAATCCTCCCAGCCCTGTGACTACTTGCTGTCCAAAATCCACATTCGGGCTTGTAAAGTTACACTAATATTTCAAGTCAATTTTCTATCCCTGCTGGAAATTCTCACTTACAAAGGCAGTGATAAATGGTATCCCTGCACAGGAATAGTTTCTTGGTTTGGAAAATAAATTATATTCAGACTCAGAATAAATAAAAGCTTGATAACTACTGGGGTTGTTTCAGCCTCAAAAGTGTGCATAGTACAAGGGAATCATGTGGTCAAGTCTCTCCAAATTCTAGATTTGTGTGTGTGTGTGTGTGTGTGTGTGTGTGTGTGTGTGTGTGTGTGTGAGTGTGTGTGTGTGGTACTGGGGACTGAACTCAGGGGAATTTTACCTCTGAGCTACACCACCAGCCCTATTTTTAATTTTTTATTTTGAAACAGGGTTTCACTAAGTTGTGGAGGGCCTCACTAAGTAGCTGAGGCTGGCTGTGAACTTGCAATGCTTCTGTTTCAGCCTCCCAAGTACTGGGATTACAAGTGTGCACCACCACGCCTGATTCTTCTAGATTCTTCATAGGCAAAATGGGAGTAATATATCCCTCCCCAGAGGGATTGGAGGGTTATGTGACACAACATATACAGTGTAGTTCTTGACTCTCAGGAGTAAAGAACATGAGCTTTGAGGCGGGTAGGGTGGTGGATGCCTGTAAACCCAGTACTTGGGAGGCTGAGATAGAAGGATCACAGGTTTGTAGCTAGCCTCAGTAATTTAGAAAGGCTTTCAGTAACTTATCCTGTTTCCAAATAAAAAATAAAAATAGGGCTGGGGGTGTAGCTTGGAGGTAGAATGCCTCTGGGTTCAGTCCTTGGCTACACACACACACACACACACACACACACACACACACACACACACACAAATGGGTTTTGTCTCAGTTCCTTCACTTTTCAGTTGTGAGACCGTAGGCAAGTTACTTAGTCTTTTATAAATAAGGACAGCCAAGCATGGTAGCACTTGGCTATAATCCCAGCTATTCAGGACTCTGAGGCAGGAGGATTCCAAGTAGGAGGTGAGAATGGGCAACTTAGTGAGACCCTGCCTCAAAATAAAAAAATAAAATAAAAAGGGCTGGAGATGTAGCCTCTGGGTTTAATCCCCAATACTGCCAAGAAAAAAGAAAAGAAGGATCACAACAAAATATATATTGTATTGTTTATGGGAATTAAATGAAATAATACACATAAAATGTTTAAGATTCAACTGATAGAAAGTAATCAAGTAACAAGGGTAGCTACAGTTAATAATAATGTTTCCTTATTTATATAAATAATTCTCAAGAGACAGGAATTTTCAGCCAGGTGTGGTGGTACATGCCTAAAATCCCAGTACTTTGGAGGTTGAGACAGGAGGACCAAAAGTTTGAGACCAGCCTCAGCAACTTAGCAAGATCCTAGTTCAAAACAAAAATAGTAAAAAAAAAAAAAAAAAAAAAAAAAAAAAAAAAAAAAAAAAAAAAAAAAAAAAAAAAAAGGCTGGGGGTGTAGGTCAGACGTAGAATGTCCCTGGGTTTAATCCCCAGTACCCCTTCCTCCAAAAAAGACATGAATTTTTCAATTTAAAATAACAGTTACTGCATGTATTATAATGGTTAAGAATCATCTCCAGATGCAGTGGCACACACCTATAATTCCGGTGAGCTGGGGTTGTAGCTCAAAGGCAGAATGCTCCTGGGTTCAATCCCCAGTACCAAAAAGAAAAAAAGAATTGTCAACTGGATCCTTTTATGGTCATAAACGTGATGATTGGGATTTCACACCACTGTGTGAGATGTGCCTCCTTCAAACACTGGTAGCAAGTAGGCACATTACTGGCTGACATCAAAAAACCCTGCCAATTATCTAGAGGTGTTGAGGCCATGGACTGGGAGGCACTTTTAGGACGGTGCTTTCAAACTGTATGGTGCCTAGGATCTCCTGGGGGCCTTGTTAAAATGCAGATGCTGATGGCAGGGCAGGGTGGGGGGAGTGGGGGTATGGGGGTGTGGGGGTGGGGGTCTGGGGTGGGATCTGAGATTCTGCATTTTTATCATGCTCTAGTGGATGCAAGTGCTGTGGGGCTGCAGACCACACTTTGGGTAGCAAGGCTTTAGAATATTTAGTGGACTCACAATGATGTTCCTCTGTACATAAGCATTGCTCAGAGAATAGATCATCAAAGTGGGCAACCGAAATGAGATTTCTTTCTTTCTTTCTTCTTCTTCTTCTTCTTTTTTTTTTTTTTTTTAACACATGGCTATCCAACTGTTCTAGCACCATTTGAAGTGTTTTAGCACCTTTGAAGAAAATCAATTGATCATCTATGTGTGGGTCTGTCTCTGAATTTTCTATTCTCTCCTATTGATCTATGTCTATCTTTATGTTACCATTATAGTGTCACGATTACTGTGGCTTTATAAGTCTTAAAATCAGATAGCATAAATCCTCTATCTTTGTTCTTCTCCAAAGTTGCTTAGACTATTCTATATACTTTAACTTATTTTGCTTTTTAATTTGTGTGAATATATGAGAAATGTGGTTGGGAAATGATAAGGAAATGAAAGTAGAAATGGAAATAAGAAGAGAAAAGATGAAATAAAAAATTGCAAAATTCCACTTTATTTATAAGTGAACTTAGACTTCTAAATAGACTAAAACTGACTCATTTCATATTAAGAAATAAGTAGGAGCTAGATGTGGTGATATACACCTGTAAACCCAGTACTTGGGCGGTTGAGACAGGAGGATCCCAGATTTGAGGACAGTCTCAGCAACAAAGCAAGACTTTCCTCAATCTAGCAAGACCTTGTTTCAAAACAAAAAAAATTAAAAAGTGCTGGGAGTGTAGCTCAGAGGTAGAATGCTCCTGAGTTCAACCCCCAGTACCAGAAAGAAGGAAAGAGAGAAAGAATGAAAGAAAGGAAGAAAGAAAGAAAAGCAAGCTAGCTAGCCAGCCAGGTATGGTGACTCATGCCTCTAATCCCGGTATCTGGGAGTCTGAGACAGGAGGATTGCAGGTTCACAGACAGCCTCAGCAACATAGTGAGTTTCTCAGCAACCTAGTGAGACTCTGTTTCAAAACAAAAAATAGGTGCCGGGTGAGGTGGCTCACACTTGTAATCCTAGTACTTGGGAGGCTGAGACAGGAGGATTGCAGGTTTGTGGCCAGCCTTGGCTATTTAGTGAGGCCCTCCACAACTTAGTGAGACCCTGTTTCAAAATAAAGAATAAAAAATAGGGCTGGGGGTGTAGCTTGGAGGTAGAATGCTCCTGGGTTCACTCCCTAGTACCAAAAAATAAAAACAAAACAAAAACAAAAAATAAAAAAGGCTGAGGGTGTAGCTTGAAGGTAGAATGTCCTTTAGTTCTATCCCCAGTACCCCACTCCTAACACAGAAGTAAGTAAACTTAAGCTGGGCATGGTGGTACATGACTGTAATCCCAGTACCTGGGAGGCTGAGATAGGAGGATTGCAGGTTCGAGGCTAGCATCAGCAGCTTATCGAGACCCTCAGCAATTTAGCAAGACCTTGTTTCAAAAGTTACAAAAAAAAAAAAAAAAAAAAAAAAAGCCGGGCATGGTGGTGCACACTTGTAATCCCAGTACTTGGCTTGGGAGGCTGAGACCAGAGGATCTGGGTTCATGGCCAGCCTCAGCTACTTAGTGAGGCCCTCCACAACTTAATGAGACCCTGTTTCAAAGTAAAGAATAAAAAATAGGGCTGGGAATGTAGCTTAGAGGTAGAATGTCCCTGGGTTCAATCCCTAGTACTGCAAAAAACAAACAAACAAACAAACAAACAAAAAAAACCAAAAAAACCACCAACCAACCAATCAACCAACCAAACAAACAAAGAAACATAGGGCTGGGAGTGTGGCTTGGAGGTAGAATATCCCTGGATTCAATTCCAAGTACTACACACAAAAAAAGAAGTAAGCTTAGAAAAGTTAGATCATTTGCTAAAGGCTCAATATCTTTGTTCAAAAAGCAAAGGAGACAAGTAAGCTTACAGTGAGAAAAATTCCACCATGAATATAAGTGTTACCAGTTTGTTTGGAAGCTAAACAAAAGGAACCAAGGAAACTCAAACTGCTCCCTTCAAGTTGGGAATGTTCTGATCATTTAAAACCCATTAAAAATGTTCAATGAAATACTCAAACTAAAAAGTATGATAACATTTTTATAATAAGAACAAACAAAATTATAAAAGCTCTTTGTGTACATATTTTCATGGAAAGAAATGAAGGATATAAAGAAAGATATATAGAAAAGAAAGATATATAGAAAAGAAAGATATAAAGGCATACTTTCTTTTTATATTGCTGGGTAATTTCTATTTTTTCCAACAATTAATTAACAATTTAAACAAAAAAATGTTTCTGGGTCAGAGAACAAAAACCAATCCAATACAAATAAAACAAACAAACAAAATTTTTTTTTGGTGTTAGTGGGCATTGAACCCATGGGTGTTCTACCTCTGAGCTACAACTCCAGCCTTTTTATATTTTATTTTAAAACAGGGTCTCATTAAGTTGCCCAGGCTGGCCTCCTGTCTCAGCTTCTCAAGTACTGGGATTACAGGCATGTGCCACTGCACCCAGGTAAAACAAAAAATTTGACTGAAGTTATTATACAGCATTATAATGAGTTTTAATGTACACACAGTAATTTCCAGTCACTGCCTCTAAGGCTCTCATTTTCTCAAGCCTGGTCACAGCAGAGGCTGGCAAAAAGTGACTCAAGAGAATTTCAGTTCCTGAAAAAGGCCAATTATATGACATCAGAAAAGAAAAGCATTAATGATGATATTTTATAGGGACAACTATTAGCTTATTCCATAAATGAATGTGGCATGAATTTACCCCTCAAATGTAAGATAAATACATACTTTCCCATCTGATTTCAATCTATGTAAATGAACAAATACTAATGTTTTTGAAATCCCATATTCCATAATGAAAATATGTAGTCCATTTGATTTGTTCTGAAATGAAGTCAATTTCTCTCTGATATTGCCCAAGAATACAGAGCAAAGTAGCTCTGCTCTTTTCACATTCTTTTAAGGGACTCAGTGCTGTCTGTGCTGGATCTGATAAAGGCGGTGCAGCCTTTTCCCTTCAACACAAATGCAAGAATTCATGATTTCAGATGGGCCATACAATTTTGTGTAAAATGTTTCCATGAGGTGGATTTTTTTTGTGTGTGTGTGTGGTGCTGGGATCAAATCGAGGGCCTTGCATATACTAAGCAACTGTTTTACCATTGAGCTGTACCCCTGGTCCAAAAAATAACTTTTTGGTGTATGGTTTTATTAAAGACTAAACATGAGAACACTCATGTTTTTATTAAATTATAGTCAGGGATAAGGGTCAAAGGAGTAAAGCCTTTACTGTAGATTCTTGCTATTTAAAGGTGGTCCATGAGCCAGGGGTGGTGGCACATGCTTGTAATCCCAGCATTTGGGAGGCTGAGACTGGAGGATCCGGGTTCGCAGCCAGCCTCAGCTACCTAGTGAGGCACTCCGCAACTTAGTGAGATCCTGTTTCAAAATAAAGAATAAAAAATAGGGCTGAGGGTATAGCTCGGAGGTAGAATGACCCTGGGTTCAATCCCCAGTACCATACACACACACACACACACACACACACACACACACAAATATATATATATATGAAATAAAGGTGGTTCATAGACTAGCTGTAGCAGCAGCATTTTAACAATTTCCCCAGGTGACTACTGTGCTGTTGACACAGTTATGGTGACAATTAATGAAACATAAAGGTATGATGAGAACTCATGTAAAGAAAGTTCATTTTCAAAGCATTGTCTAGCACATTTTTTCTAAGTATGATACCAGAATCAAAGAAACAATAAAATTCCATTAAACAAATAAAATTGCATCAAGCTAATTTAAAAGCACTGACCAATGGGCTGCTTTGGTCCATTATTAACAAACCCCAATTTTAATACAAAGAAAACTGATGTATATTTTCTGGAGCCTTATGTAAGTAATTCATTCTAAAATTTTTTTCTTTTTTGGCTAATAAATGGAGATACTTTAAAACACATTGCTTTTTTTTTTTTAAAGCTACCTGCTTAGTGGGCTGCTTAGTGCCTAAATAACAGCCTATATACTTTGAATGCGATTCAGATACCATATAGATATTAAGAAGCTATATTAATATAAAATGTACATCATTAAATGTCACCTCGCTTGATGGCTTTAATAAATTTCTCCCGCTGAAATACTTGTAACCATGGCCTTCAGTATGAAGAAAAATTTTAAAAACGATAAAAGGTGGAAATGTTTCACCACTGAATCTGAAATAAAGACTCAAAATTAGTCATTTAGCATTAATTTTTTATTTTTACTACTTCTTTATACTTAAGATAGCTCGTATAGTCTCACAAATACAGGGTATAAGCTGTGCTAGGAGCATAGAAAGATCTAGTAAGGAAATGGATAGCAGGAGATGAAAGACCCACAATTGGTGTATTCACAATTATTTTCATACCTGTGTCAGACTGGACATAGCATGGAAGATGAGGGTTACTTTTATGGGAACTTTGAGACAAAAAATACCTTAGTTTCTTCAATGAATAAATGCAGATAAAGACAATACATTAACTTTATAATTATATCCTGAGAAGTTATAAGGATTTAAAAATTAATTTCTAAGATTTCTCCTTACTAAGTACTCCTTGAGATAAATCAGTATTGACACCTTACCTGAATCGAACTCTGCACTTCATGCTAGGATCTTTAACAAGTTCAGCCTCTAAGGGGCTCACTTTCTTCAGTATTTCATATGTCACACAATGTTCCTGAAATAGATGATGGTGCTGTAAATGAAAGGTGGCACCCTACCCAGATTTAATTTACAGTGCTAACAGAGGAAGCATGGTAAAGTGATCAATACATTGGGCTTAAAGTTCTGAAGAGGTGGGTTCCTATCTTGGCTTCTTCATTTATCATCTCTGTAGTTTTCAGTCAGTTCCTGTATTTTTTACGTCTCCAAATGTGGGCATCTGTCTCTTTTTTGAGATCACAGGCATTGTTCTTTCCTTATGACAATACTTATCACAATCTACTGTAATGACCTATAAACTTGTCTGTGTCTCCTGCTAGACTGTGGGCATCATGAAGGTAGGGACAGTGACTTTCTTCTCTACCACTGTATTCTTTTTTTTTTTTTTTTTTTTTTTGTGGTACTGGGGATTGAACTCAGGGGCATTCTACCTCCGAGCTACACCCCCAGCCCTATTTTGTATTCTTTATTTTGAAACCGAGTCTCACTAAGTTGCGGAGTGCCTCACTAGGTAGCTGAGGCTGGCCGCAAACTCGGATCCTCTGGTCTCAGCCTCCTGAATGCTGGGATTACAAGCGTGCGCCACCACGCCCGGCTATTCTACCACTGTATTCTTATCATCTAGTAGAGTGCCTGGAACACACCGGATGCTTAATAAGTTTTCTGGGGGGAGGGGGGTATTGGGGACTGAACCCAAGGGAGTTTTACTTCTGAGCTACACCCCAAGCCCTTTCTATTTTTATTTTGAAACAGGGTCTTGCCAAGTTGCTGAGTGTCTTGTTAAGTTGCAGAGGCTGGCTTCCATCCTGAGATCTTCTCATCTCAGTCTTCCAACTACTGAGATTACAGGTGTATGCCACTACGTCCAACTTAAAAGTATTTGATGTAAAGCCGGGCATGGTGGTGCACGCTTGTAATTTCAGCATTTGGGAGGCTGAGACCGGAGGATCCGGGTTTGTGGCCAGCCTCAGCTACCTAGTGAGGCCCTCCACAACTTAGTGAGACTCGGTTTCAAAATAAAGAATAAAAAATAGGGCTGGGGGTATAGCTCGGAGGAAGAATGCCCCTGAGTTCAATACCTAGTATTGCAAAAAAAAAATATATATATATATATATATATATTTGATGTAGATTGAAACATGAGGATTATAATTGTAATAAGTTGCCGGGTGTAGTGGCATAAGCTTGTAATCCCTGCACTTGGGAGGCTGAGGCAGGAGGACCACAGGTTCGTGGCTAGCCTCAGCTACTTAGTGAGGCCCTCTGCAACTTAGTGAGACCCTGTTTCAAAACTAAAGAATAAAAAATAGGGCTAGGTGTGTACCTAGGAGGTAGAATGACCTAGTGCAAAAAAAAAAAAAAAAAGTTACTAGCTCTAGAGCATCTTTTATGCATCACAAAAGTACAGCATGTGCCTTATATACATAACCTCATTTAATCCTTATCATAGCAGTAATATTAGAATATTATCATTCCCATTTTACAAATGAGAAGGCTAAGGCTCAGGGAGTTTTTGTAACTCATACAACAGCATACAGGTATTAAATGGGGAAGCTAGGATTCAAACTTAGATCTCTTTAACTCTAAAATATCCACTCTTTCCCATAAATAATGCTATTCAACCTTTAAACCTATGATAATCACATAAAGTGTACATAAAAGGGATTTTAACCAGACAAAGCATTATTAATGTAAGGTATTAACTTGAAGCATTAGGATAGCATGAAAAAAGAATCTATTTTCTTCTTTCTGTTACTAGGAATCTAAAATTACGAGAATGGTGGCGCATACCTGTAATCCCAGTACTTTGGAGGCTGAGAGAGGAGGATCATAGGTTCAAGAACAGCTTCAGCAATGTAGCAAGACTCTCAGCAACCTAATGAGACCCTGTTTCAAAAAAATAAAAAGGGCTGGGAGTGTAACTTGGAGGCTGAATGCCCCTGGGTTAAATCCCTGTGCCATAAATAAATAAATAAATAAATAAATAAATAAATTTATGAGGAAACCAGTAATATAACAAGTAAAACCGAGTTCTATATGTGAAGATAACAAACAATGGGCCTGACATGTCAAGAGTTTACCTGGAGCCGGGTGTGCCGGTGCACACTTGTAATCCTAGTACTTAGAAGGCTAAGACGGGAAGATAGCAGGGATTGCAGGTTCACAGCCAGCCTCAGCAACTTAGTGAGATCTCATTTCCAAATAAAAAATAAAATAGGGCTGGGGTGTAGCTCAGAGGTAGAATGCCCCTGGGTTCAGCTGGGTATGGTGGTGCACCTTTGTAATCCCAATACTTGGGAGGCTGAGACAGGAGGCTCACAGGTTCATGGCCAGCCTCAGGTACTTAGTGAGGCCCTCCACAAATTAGCAAGACCCTTTTTCAAAAATAAAGAATAAAAAATAGGGCTGAGGGTGTAGCTAGGAGGTAGAATCCCCCTGGGTTTGATTCTCCACAGTACCGGAAAAACAAAAAACAAAACAAAAAACAACCCAAGAGTTTGCTCGCATGGGTTTTCTCTGAGGTGTTCTGCTTTTGCTGACATCAGAACCATTTCTGGTTCTGATGGACCAGGTGGTGAAGAAGTATAAACATTGCTTAGGTTTTATGCTTTTTTTCAGGGCTGCTAAAATTCCTTTAATGTGATGATCCCTAATAATAGACTACTAGAATTATGGGTTATTTTATTAGGAGAATATTTGGTAGTATATCAGGGAAGGTTAATACCCAGCTGGAGTTGCCAGACTTATTTTGGGGGGTAGTGAAGATGTGCATCTGGTTTTGTTTTTCACTCAAATAGGATTATAATCTTCATACTGTTCTGACTTGCCTTTTTCACTAACAAGCTATCTTGGTTATCTTTCTATTATAGAGTCATGTTAATGCTGCACAGTTTAACACTATGAAAACAGTAACACTTATTTTACCTACATCCTATAAATGGACATTACATGCTTTGCTTTCTTTGCTGTTAAAGTCAATGCTGCAGTGAAATTGTACCTATATCAGAGAATGAACTTTCAGAAGTAAAACTGCTAGGTGGAAAGTAAGGGCACTGTGTGTGTGTGTGTGTGTGTGTGTGTGTGTGTGTGTGTGTGTGTATGTGGTACTGGGGATTGAACTCATTGGCATTCTGCCTCTGAGCCACATACCAAGACCTATTTTATTTTTTTATTTTGAAACAGGCTCACTAAGTTTCAGAGGGACTCACTAAGTTGCTGAGGGCTGGCTTTGAACCTGCGATCCTCCTGTCTCGGTCTCCCAAGTACTAGGATTACAAGTGTGTGCCACCATGCCTGGCTGTAAGGGTACTTTTTTTTTTTTTTTTGCGGTTACTGGGGATTGAACTCAGGGGCATTCTACCTCTGAGCTATACCCCCAGCCCTATTTTTTATTCTTTATTTTGAAACAGGGTCTCACTAAGTTGTGGAGTGCCTCACTAGGTAGCTGAGGCTGGCCGCGAACCCGGATCCTCTAGTCTCAGCCTTCCAAATGCTGGGATTACAAGCGTGCATCACCACGCCCGGCTGTAAGGGTACTTTTAATTCAGTTTTTTGATTGTTGGTTGGTTTGTTTTAGTGCTAGGTATTGAACTCAGGGTCTCCCACACAGGCTCTACCCCCAGTCTTCAATTCATAGGTTTTTTTTTTTTTTTCAATTCATAAGTTTTTAAGATTTTTATTTATTTATTTCACAGGATTTGGGATTGGACCCAGTCCATGCTGAATTGCCTTGTACATGCTGAATTGAGAGCTTTTTTTTTTTTTTTTTTTTTTTTTTGGTACTGGGGATGGAACCCAGAAATCTTTTACCTCCAAGCTATACCCTCAGCACCCCCTTTTTTAAAATTTTGTTTTGAAACAAGGTCTTGCTAGGTTGCTGAGAGTCTTGCTAAATTGCTGAGGCTGGTCTTAAACCTGTGAAACTCCTGTCTCAGTCTCCCAAGCACTGGCATTACAGGCATGTACCACCATGCCTAGCTCACAGATTTTACTGTTGGAAGATCACCGTCTCATATCTTCAAATAAGGAATTAAATAAAAAAACCCAAAACTACAGTATAATAATTTCAGAAAAAGAAATAAGAGCTATACATATTAAAATAAATTCAGAAACATTCATTTAGAGTTAACAAAAGAAGCAATTCCAGAACACTATGCAACATCATTAGATCCAAGTAGAAGAGATAAAGAGGGTTATTTATTCTATCTTTAACAGATCTTTTAGCTTGATAAGTAATTAAATCTGTCAGAGAAAACAAAAAGAAAAATACATACCGCTGCACAAATTGTGTGCTTTAGGAGTTGAAATATCTTTTTGTCCACATGAGCAAACCAAACTTTCTGTATTTTTCGAGCTGAAATCTCTCTACTAATTATGAAAAGAAGAGGTTAATATTTATTTTAATTAATTAACTAATTAATTAATTAATTTTGTGGTACTGGGGATGGAACCCAGGGGCATTCTACCTTTGAGCTACACCTCCAGCCATATTTTTTATTCTTTATTTTGAAAGAGGGTCTCACTAAGTTGTGAAGAGCCTCACTAAGTAGCTGAGGCTGGCCTTGAACCCAGATCCTCTGGTCTCAGCTTCCCAAGTACTGGGATTACAAGTGTGTGCCACCACGCCCGGCAGAGGTTAATATTTATAACAGTTTCCCTTTTCCTAAAATCTTGAAGAGCTTTCTATTTATGCTTCCTTCTTGTATACCTCCCTATCCCCCTGCTCAGACTGACCTAATGAAGAATATTTAGATATAGTAAATGGGAATTGGTCATTTGCCGAATCTAATCAGAATGAGGATATAAAATAGTTGAGAATATTTTCCTTGAGATTAAAAAGTTTTGCCGGGTGTGGTGGCGCACGCTTGTAATCCCAGCATTTGGGAGACTGAGACCGGAGGATCCGGGTTTGTGGCCAGCCTCAGCTACCTAGTGAGGCATTCTGCAACTTAGTGAGACCCTGTTTCAAAATAAAGAATAAAAAATACGGCTGGGGGTGTAGCTCAGAGGTAGAATGCCCCTGAGGAGTTCAATCCCCAGTACCGAAAAAAAAAAAAAGTTTTGGCAGAACTTAATCATCAAGGAAAATATGTTTTGAATTTATAATTAACAGGCATACAATAAATAGGTCTGGGGGTATAGCTCAGTGGTATAGCACTTGGCTAGCATGTGTGAAACCCTGAGTTTGATGCCTAGCACCCAAAAAAGGGGTAGATAATAAGCAAAAAGTGTGAAGAGATAAGTTTGCTTTCAAAAAACATCTATGGAGCTGGGCATGGTGGCACATGCTTGTAATCCTAGTACTTGGGAGACTGAGACAGGAGGATCACAGGTTTGATGAGAGTCTCAGCAATTTAGTGAGGGTCTCAGCAACCTAGTGAGACCCTGTTTCCAAATAAGAAATAAAATTGGTCTGGGGGTGTGTGACTTAGAGGTAGAATGCCTCTGGGTTCAGTTCCCAGTAGCCCCCCCCCCCCAAAGTCTATGACCTGAAATGATTCAGTTACAGTTAGGTTGTTTTTTTGCTTTGGTTGTGTGTGTGTGTGTGTGTGTGTGTGTGTGTGGTACTGGGGATCGAACTCAGGGGCATTCTACCTCCGAGCTATACCCCCAGCCCTATTTTTTATTCTTTATTTTGAAACAGGGTCTCACTAAGTTGTGGAGTGCCTCACTAGGTAGCTGAGGCTGGCCGCGAACCCAGATCCTCCAGTCTCCGCCTCCCAAGTACTGGGATTATAAGTGTGTGCCACCATGCCCGGCCTCAGTTAGTTCTTTTTTTTCAGTACTGGGGATTGAACTCAGGGGCATTCTACCTCCGAGCTATACCCCCAGCCCTATTTTTTTTTTTTATTCTTTATTTTGAAACTGAGTCTCACTAAGTTGCAGAGTGCCTCACTAGGTAGCTGAGGCTGGCCGCGAACCCGGATCCTCCAGTCTCAGCCTCCGGGATGCTGGGATTACAAGCGTGCGCCACCACGCCCGGCTTCTCAGATAGTTCTTTAAAACACTGTCCAACTAGTTTGAATGCAATGAAAATAGAATGTGGAAGAGCTGAAGTTATGGGAAGCCTAGTTCTCTTCTGGGGGCTGATGACTACTTCCCAGAACTCCCCCCCCCAAAAAAAACCCCTCCCTTCTCTGATCTTTGCTTAAATCAGCACTGGGGATTAAACTCAGGGGCATTCTACCTCTGAGCTATACCCCCCAACCCTATTTTATATTTTATTTTGAAACAGGGTCTCGCTAAGTTGCCGAGGCTGGCTTCAAACCTGTGATCCTTTTGTGTCAGCCTCCCAAGTACTGGGATTATAGGTGTGTGCCACTATGCCTGGCTGGATTGTGTTACTTCTGATCATGTCCCAGCATTGGCAGATCTCAGGGGTCCCCTGCTACAATATCCTCCCATACCGTCATTATCCTCCATAGGGCTACATGCCAAGAGAGGGACTCCTGCATGTCACCAGTGGTTGGCAAAATGTAGACTACAAGATGTCGAGAAGAAAAGGTCTAGCTAGTCATGGTGGCCTGCACCTATAATCCTGGCAATTCGGGAGGCGGAGGGAGGAGAATTCCACATTCAAGGATAACCTAGGCAATTCAGTGAGACCCCATCTCAAAATAAAACAAAAAAAGGGCTGGGGGGGGGGGTAGAGCTCAGTGGAAGGGTGCTCCTGAGTTCAAGACCCAGCACTACATTAAAAAAAGAGAGAGAAGAAAAGACCTGAAGTAAAGAAACAAACCTTTGAATCCTAGCAGATGATAGTACTGGGGATTAAACTCAGGGGTATTCTACCTTCAAGCTACACCCCCAGCCAGATTTTATTTTTTATTTGGAAACAGGGTCTCGCCAAGGTGTGTTTTTTTTTTAATGGTACTAGGGGTTGAACCCAGGGACATTCTACCTCCAGCTACACCCCCCAGTCCTATTTTTTATTCTTTATTTTGAAACAGGGTCTCACTAAGTTGCAGAGGACCTAAGTAGCTGAGGCTAGCCATGAACCCGGATCCTCCCGTCTCAGCCTCCTAAGTACTGGGATTACAAGCATGTGCCACCATGCTTGGCTTGCTAAGTTGCTGAGTCTGTACTCAAACCTGCAATCCTTCTGTCTCAGCCTCCCAAGTACTGGGTTTATAAGTGTGAGCCATTACTCCCAACCTAGCTGATGATATTTATTTGCTTAATTTTCTGCAAGTCACTTACCTTATCCTAGTTGCTTCTTTATAAAACATAATAATAAAACTTTCACAAAGTTGTATCAGGATCAAATAGATGTATGTTAAACATGCTTTGTACATTATAAAACTACTTTTTTTTTTTTTTTTTGCGGTACTTGGGATTAAACCCAGGGGCATCCTACCTCCAAGTAACACTCCCAGTCCTTTTTTTTTTATTCTTTATTTTGAAACAGGGTCTCACTAAGTTGAAGAGGGCTTCACTAAGGAGCTGAGGCTGGCCATGAACCTGTGATCCTCCTGTCTCACTTCTCCCAAGTACTGGGATTACAAGCGTGTGCCACCATGCCCAGCTGTAAAACTACAATTATTATAGTAATTTGACTTGAAACTAATTAAAAACCCCAAATCTTTAAATTTACACAACAAAGAAGCTATCTGGGTAAATTTGGGTAAGTTTGGAAACTGTCCAATTGCGGAAAATGACACAAGGTTCAAGATGTGTACTTACAGTTGTGTTAGCGCCTTTGCCTTCGCAACACTTGCCAAGTATGCTCTATAGCTTTTTCCTGTACGTTGATTCTCTGCTTTTGGAACACCAAAATCTTTTGCCTTTGAGGAATGATTCATTTTCCTTACAATAAAGTAATCTGTAAGTACATAAATTAAGCCTTTGAGGTCATAATCCATATTATTACACTGTTTGGACTAGACTCAACTGCCATATGGTTGTTGAGCTAACTCTAAAAGCCTTTAAAAAGGAAGGCCTCATGGGTCTCTTAATATTGTTTACAATTTACACTTTTTTTTGCCTACTAAAAATATTATGTGGTATGTGGGAATGAGAAGTGGCTCTATCCATAGCCTTCTAACTGGTCTCTCTCCCTCCAATCTTTATCCTCCAATTCATCCTCCACAGTATAGATGGAGTTAACTTTTTAGAGCAATAATTCAATTTTATTGCTCTCCTGTTATCACTCTAGCAAGCTCACTAAGGACAGGTGGCATCTTGTTAACTATGGAATCACGAGTGCCTAGCAGAGTGGAGGGGTTTGATGTACTTGTCTGAAAACTTTTCAGCCTACTTTTAGCAAATAGCTGTGAGACTTTAGGCAAGTAACTTAACCTATCCATGGTTCAGTTCCCTCCCTAGTAAAGTGAGAGGTTGTGTACTAAATTACTTGATTCCACATCAAAGGTTTTTTTCTTTAAAGCATTACACTAATTTGGATGCAGCTCTTAAATTCTTAGTCACACCATCAAAACATTTTTTTTTTTTGCAGTACTGGGGATTGAACTCAGGGGCATTCTACCTCCGAGCTATACCCCCAGCCCTATTTTTTATTCTTTATTTTGAAACCGAGTCTCACTAAGTTGCAGAGTGCCTCACTAGGTAGCTGAGGCTGGCCGTGAACCCGGATCCTCTGGTCTCAGCCTCCCAAATGCTGGGATTACAAGCGTGTGCCACCATGCCCCACACCATCAAAACATTTTTAAAACAAAATTATAGTAATGTCTTCTTTATGCATTAAGTAAAATAAATCTAATAACTGCTGCACTTTTGAAGTGGTAATGAGCATAAGTGATATTTTGAGCTCTCTGCCATGACTATAAGGTGGTATGAAAATATCTGTGCTTTCTATTGATGACAAAGAGATACTGCTAATACTACTGTGGTTTGTTGCCTATACTATAATTGAAACACTAAAATACAGTTAGAGGTTAGTGAAAGTGAAGTTGTCATTTTTACTTATCCAAGTTAACATACCCCCTGAATTAAAAATTCTTGCCCTAACTTGTCACTATGCTTCACACTTTTGTATATGTAAGACATTACATTACTGATACAGAACTTTCCTAGTGTATTTACACTATTTCTCCTTAGGGTTTGGGATGGCTTAGAGTATTCTCTAAGCATATTCTCAATTCTCTTGAGAAAAGCAGCCCCTAAGATCTGGTAGCTAGCCTGGCATGGGTCTTGGTGCTCCCCCTCTTCCTGCCAATACCCAGTCCAGAGCAAAGCTCTATTTCCTTGAATTGTCTGCAAATCACCCAACCAAACCCCAAATCCTATGATAAATATTTCTAACAATCTTTTATCAAAATACCCGTAGTTCTCCCCAGATGTGCATAATCAAAAATCCCACTTTTGATTCTTACAGTAATCAAAAACCCAACTTCTTCACCTATGGATGCGTTTTTAGCAGTCATTGCCTGGAGGGTCAACTACAGGTGTGTTTCTAGTGGTTTCTGGCTGGAAGACAGTTACATACCACTGCCCAAATCCCCAAATCTTCCAGAAGTCCTTCTGAGTTGAACCCAGGGCATTTTACCTCTGAGCTATACCCCCAACCCTATTTTATTTTGAGAGACGGTCTTACTAAGTTGCTGAGGCTGGTTTCGAACTTGTGATCCTCCTGTCTCAGCCTCCCAAAATCTGGGATTACAGGTATGTGCCACCACACCTTGCTGGTGCTTCTACTTTCTATCAGATACGGACGTAATACAGAATGAAATATGAAACACTCCTTCATTATGAGGCAGTCTAACAATTGTTTAGGCTAGAATACTGGCTTCAAAGGCATGCTACCTGGGTTTGGATCTTTCTGTGTGGCCTTGTACCATACCAATAACTTCTCTATAGATTGAGAACGATAATCGTGTCCACCTACGTGGGTTAGATGAATGTGGGTAACGAGCTTAGATCAGAACTGTACACATAGTGCTGATATTATTGTTAATAATTACCATTATCACTTCTATAAGTATTAAGGGACAAGTATGTGATCCTCATTGAGGGACTTACACTTAAATACCGTAAGAAGCCTTTCGCGACTACAGGACGCGGCCCATTAGCTTAAATTTAAAACCTGAGAAACATCTAGCCTACGGTAAAATTCTAAAAAAACCTTTTGTGAGGTAAACCCAAGCCCGGGATCGGCGGCTTCCGGCTTCAAGGCTTTCGAGGTCTCCCGAGCGCCCCCGCCTGGCCGCTTCTGCGCACCGATTCCCAGCGGCCGCCGCTGGGCGTCCAATCGTAGGGCGAAGGCGGATTCCCGGTGCCGCGCGGCCGGGTAGCCAGCCTCCTCGCGCCCCCGCGTGCGGCCCACACAGAGCTGGCGCTTTCTTGCCACCTAGCAACCGCTAGCGCAGGGGCGGGGCCTCCTGGTGGGCGGGGCTTGCGTTCACCCACTCAGGCGCGACGCGTTGCAAATCAGCCACGCTGCTTCCAGCCCAGGGTGGTTGAACTAAGCCTTCGCCGCATCGAGTGGGCCTTAAGGCTGTCACCCGCATTGCAGTCCGCTGGCGGTCGGGGATATCAGGTCCCTACCGGGCTTCCGTAGTCGCCCTACTATAGTGGGCGGGGCCGAGGCCGGGGTGACCCTGCCGGAGCCGCCGCTGCCAGCGACATGTTCAAGGTGAGAGCGTGGAGCCGGGTCACAGCTGTCATCGCCCCCTCCCGGCCGCCCGGAGCCCTCCCCACGCTCTCGTGGGGACTCTCCAGGGACCAGGCCCGGCTCGCCCCGAGGCTTTTCCCGCCTCCGGGCCAGCTGCGTCCCAGCCCCGCGGTTCATTCACCGGTCTGCTTGGGGCATGCGGCTGCCGGGAGGAGGCGTGAGGTCCCGGCGTGGGTGGGGTCGCCCCTTCGGGTCATGCTCTCTAGAATAAAAAACACTGAGGAAAGTTAAAGTGCCTCCCTCCCAAGTACCCACCTCCCGGGCTGCTGCCCTCTTGGGATCGTGGGTAGGGTGAGGCCAGCTCAGGCCACTGCAGGGTTCGTGGCTTCGGTTGCTTGGCAGGGTTAGGTTTCAGAACCTGGAACGTGGGTGGGGGAGGGTGACCTTCGGAGGAGCGGCTGCAGGGGTGGGAGAAGCTGGCATTGGAATGGCTGCATGAGGAGGGAAACTGAAGCTTTTCTCAACTCCTCAGCGTGCATTAATATGAACAAGTCGACCCCCTTCCTTAGGTTTTCCGAGCTCTTGTTCTTTGAAAGAAATCGACGTCTACAGTGAAGACTTGTGAAAACCTGCATTTTTAGCATATACCTTTATTCTACTTTTAAAGTGTTTTAAGTCGTGAAAAACATTTCACAAGCTACCAGAAATTAGTCTACACAATTGAGTTTTCGAGAAACATAGTCTCCATAAAATGGTGCTAATAAAATCTCAAAATTGTACTACTCACTTAAAAATTTCACTGGGCTGCTATGCTCTTTGGGCACATAAGTAAGGGTATAAAATCCAGAGCATAGATTCAGCCTTCCAGGTCACTTAACCTCTCGGTGCCTGTTTTCCTACTGGTGAAATTAGGTAATAGCTCCTATTGCTATTCCTCACATGGTTACTGGGTTCCAGGAGGGCAGATCCCAACGCACAAACCTTTCTCTGCATCGTGTTTGCTGATGTCAAGCCATGTCCAAGGGCAAGGAAGAGGAGTGGTTGATTGGGGACCATTAATTTAACAAGTTCCTATGGCAACAAACCATGGTAGTATTAACAGTACCTGTCGCCAGTAAGAAGTCACAGTGCCTATGCAAGTCACAGACATTTTCACATCACAGTACAATTTTGCAGATCTCAAAATACCATTTATGCTTATTACTACTTCAAAATTACGGTAGTTGTAAGGTCCACTGCTAGATCTTTTTATTTAAACCTAATCATACATTACTGTATCAGAAGTTTTGGTTTAAAAATTCATATAACTATTTTACTATAATTGGTAATTTTTTTTTTGTTTTTGCTCTTGTTTTTTGCGGTACTGGGGATAGAACCCAGGGGCATTCTACCTCCGGGCTACACCCCCATGCCTATTTTTTATTCTTTATTTTCAAACAGGGTCTCACTAAGTTGCAGAGAGCCTCATGAAGTCGCTGAGACTGACCTCGAACCTGGATCCTCCAGTCTCAGCCTCCCAAGTACTGGGATTACAAGTGTGTGCCACCACACCCGGCTTATAATTGGTATTTTATTTTGTGCATTTAGAAGCATTATTGTGAGAAGGGGGTTGTAGGGTTTACCAGAGAGGTCCATGTCACAAAAAAGGAAAGGAACCCCTGGTGGCTTCAGGGAAGGCTTCATAGAGGGGACATTTAAATTTCATTTATAAAGAATTCGGTCAGGTGGGTGAGTGTGGGTTACATAAGCTGTGGTACTCCATTGAGGGAAGTAATGGTAGCTCAGTACTGATGTGTCAAGAGAAAGCTTCAATGAGCTGAAATTATTCTAGGGGAGTGTGTACTTTGAGTAAAGATCACAACAAACCGCAGGAGGGCAAAGGAAGAGGGGAGGTCAGAGATGGAGAAGTAACTTGAGAAGTAGATGGAAAAGAGTGATTAGAAAAGCTAGGGAGAAGGGTCTAGGCATTTGCTCAGTGGTAGGTATTTGCAAGAAGCCCTGAGTTAGGTTCCCAGTACCACAGAAAAAGGAAAACAAGAGAACCAAGGGGGGGAAATTTCAAGAACAGAGTGTGTTAGGATGTTTGAAGTTAGAATAACCCAATTTCTTAGGAAAATTATGTCACAAAGTTCAGAAGAAGGGCAGACTCTGGGTTCTTTGATTCAGGGGATTGACAGTATCATCAAGGACCAGTCTCTTCTTGACTTTCCATGGTAATGTTTCACTTTTGTTTACAAGATAACTGTCAATAGTATACACACATTCTCATTCGCTAGAAAAAACTCCCACACTTGGATTATGCCCCTTCTTTTTTTTTTTTTTTTTAAGTACTGGAAATTGAACTTAGGGGCATTCTACCTCCGAGCTATACCCCCAGCCCTATTTTTTTATTCTTTATTTTGAAATGGTCTCACTAAGTTGCGGAGGGCCTCACTAGGTAGCTGAGGCTGGTCGAGAACCCAGATCCTCCGGTCTCAGCCTCCCAATTGCTGGGATTACAAGCGTGTGCCACCACGCCCGGTGGATTATGCCCCTTCTTTAGGTGTGGTTGGGTAAATATAGGTCAGGTGTTTGTCCCTGATGCAATAGCAGTGGCCAGTGAAATGCCCTGCTCTGATTGGCTTAGACCAAACAGGATTACTTTACCTTAATGAAGTTACACCCCTAGTCCTATTTTTTATTCTTTATTTTGAAACAAGGTCTCACTAAGTTGCGGAGGGCCTCCCTAAATAGCTGAGGCTGGCTGAGAGCCGGAATCCTCCAGTCTCAGCCTCCCAAGTACTGGGATTACAAGTGTGTGCCACCACACCCGGCTCAATTGTGTTCTTTTAGGAAGGACAAGAAGAATGGAGACTGGATGTGCAATGGATAATATCCTTTTTAGAGAGATAGATGAGTTTGGTCAAGTGTTCATTGATTTGAACTCTTTGGAAAGGTTTCATGAACTTTATACATGTAGATTTGCTGATGGAAGTGAAAGATTAGCATGGATTGGTGACTCAGAAATAAGTAAATGAACACAAAGTTTACTGTAAAGGGAAGGAGGGAGACTAAGGTAACTAGAAAGAAATGTTAGATCGAGATTCAAGAATTGTTTTGGGGTTGTTCATGATTTGCTAGTGTTTATGGCCTAGGGAGGAACACAAAGAAGGGAGCTTTTATAAGAGTGACTCCTTCAGCTTTAAAAGGAGAAGAGAGCTGGGTGTGGCGCACATCTATAATCCCAGTACTTGGGAGGCTGAGACAGGAGGATCACGAGTTTGAGAACAGCCTCAGCAAGTAGTGAGACTCTCATCAACCTAGTGAGACCCTGTTTCAAAATTAAAAATAGGGCTGTGGCTATAACTCAGAGGTATGATATTCCTGAATTCAATCCTCAGTACGAGAGAGACAGACAGACAGACAGACACATAGACACTGACACCTCTCTGTGAGGTGGAAGGAAAAGGTTGGGTGTGATTGTAGACTACTGGTTCTCAATGAAATAGCACCATCTCTTAGGGTCCATTTTGGAAATTCAGAGGTGGTGTTCTTTATGTTTTTAGTTGTGTTGAACATTTATATACTGAAATATAATTTTTTTTTGTGGTACTGGGGTTTGAACCCAGAGACATTCTACCTTTGAGCTACATCCTCAGCTTGATTTTATTTCTTATTTGGAAACAGGGTCTCGCTAGGTTGATGAGTCTCACTACTTGCTGAGGCTGTCCTCGAACCTGCAGTCCTCCTATTTCAGCCTCCCAAGTACTGGGATTACAAACGTGCACCACCACACCCATCTTTGAAATAGAATTCTGTTAAGTCCTTCTGTCACCTTTATGTTACCATCAAATCAGAATGCTGATATCTTTTTCTTTGACTTCCGTGTGTCAGTGGGTGATGAATTTTATTTCAGGATAGCAGAATATTACCGAATGTTTGTCATAAAATGGTCAAGTTCCAGTAGTTGAGAGCCAATGATTGTCAAACTTTAATGTGCAGGCGACTCTTGTTAGACTCCAGATTCCAATTCAGTATGTCTGAGATGGGGCCTCAGGCTCCATTTTTAGTGAGCTTCTGGGTGCTATTGATGCTGCCAATCCCCTATCACACTTGTACTGGCCAAGAATCGAGGCAGATTGGTAATGAATCTTTTTTTTGCGGTACAGGGGATGGAACCCAGGTATGTTCTACCTCTGATCTATACCCTCAGCTCTATTTTATTTTCTTATTTTGAAACAGGGTCTCAAGCTGGGTGTAGTGGCGCACGCTTGTAATCCCAGTACTTTGGAGGCTGAGACCAGAGGATCCAGGTTTGCGGCTAGCCTCAGCTATTTAGTGAGGCTCTCTGCAACTTAGTGAGACCCTGTTTCAAAAATAAAGAATAAAAAATAGGACTGGGGGTGTAGCTTGGAGGTAGAATACCCCTGGGTTCAATCCCCAGTACCAAAAAAAAAAAAAGGAAACAGGGTCTCACTAAGTTACGGAGGGCCTCCCTAAGTGAGGCTGTCTGCAAACCTACAATCCTTCTGTCTCAGCCTCCCAAGTACTGAGATTACAAATGTGTGCCACCACGCCCAGCTCATTCCTTGTATTTTTGAGGTGGATGGTTTTATGAATGTGGTGAGATTGGGAAGAGGTATTGGCCAAGGAACAAATGAGGCCAGAAGCTAGACCAGGGATGAAGCATATTGGTAGAGCATTTGCTTAGTATTCAGGAGGTCCTGGGTTGAATACCCAGCACCAAAAAGAAAAACAAAACAAAACAAAAAAACCCAAAAAAGCCAGTCTTTGAGAGGGCATTGCTGAGTGGGGACAGAGGAAAAATGGTAGGATTGATCTGGCTTTGGGACTTAACAGCTTCAAGTAATTAGGTCTGGGGGGCAAAGGAGTGGACAGTGTAGGTGTTGGTGGGAAAGTACAAGGTGCATGACTAGTTATGTGTGTATTTAAGTAGTTAACCATTGTTTTGATTAGTTATTCATCTTTGGACCATTAGGGGTCACTAGTGGATTAAAAATCACCTTTGAAACGTTTCTCTGTATTTGCATTCTGTTTTAGGGAGCAGCCTTCCTTTGTGTCCCTGCAGGAAGCTTGAATATTAACTATATATACCCAGTCTCCAGATTCACATTACTAGATTTCACTTGACAAATTTTATCACCTCACCGTCCATTTCTGGGCGGGGCACCATGCTGGTCCGTGGTGTGTGCAAGTGAAATGACCTGGTTCTTAGGAGAGACCAAATCTGGTCACACATCAGAATTATTCAAGGACACAAATAGCTTGCACGGCCCTGCCCATGGTTCTGATTTGCTGTTTTAGGTGTGTTCTGGGAGCCCCTAGGTTTGGAAAAGGCCCCGGATGATTGGGAAACTTTTAGAACCTCACATGTGGTTTTTCTGATGTAAAAAGTACAGTATGATGCAGTGGGTCTCAACCTTGACTGCATGGCAGAGTCACTTGGGAAGCTTTTCAAAGTCCCAAGGCCCAGTCTGGACTCGAGACTAATGATCAGAATCTGTGGGAAGGAAAGACCTAGGTAGGCATCCAGTTTGGGGAGCATTCATCCAACCTTGAAAACTACTAATTTTTTTTTTATGGTGTACTAGGGATTGAACCCAGGGGCATTCTACCTTCAAGCTACACCCCAGCCCTATTTTTTATTTGGAAACGGTCTTGCTAGGTTGCTGAGAGTTTCACTACTTGCTGTACTCTAATTTAGAGGGAAGAACACCAGCAGGGGGCATCAGAGGACTTTACAGAGAACGGGCTTGTGTTAACCTTTGAAGCTGGGCACACAAGGTTGAAAGGGCCTTTCCAGAGAAGAAAAACTCCTATAAAGACATAGAGGTGAGATAGTTGAGCACAATGTTAGGACCTTGGACTTTACCTTGTTACCCTAAGAGAAATACTAAAGTCTTTTTTTTTTTTGTGTGATGCTGAGGATTGAACCAAAGGGCATCCTACCTCTGAGTTGCACCCCCAGACCAATTTTTTTTTTGTTTGTTTGGAAACAGAGTCTCACTAAAATGCTGAGGGCCTCACTAAGTTGCTGAGGCTAGCTTTGAACCTGTGATCCTGTTTCAGCCTCCCAAGTACTAGGATTACAGGTGTGCACCACCTGTACTAAAGTTCTTTTTAGCTACTGCCTCATCTGTAAAACAAGGATCAGATCGCACCAAGTTCAAATTGTTGTGTAAAGGCACTCATACCCAAAGCTTAGAAGAGTGCTTGGCACAAAGTACTCAAGAAATGTGAGCTGTTATTAAGTTTTAGCTGGCATCTTGAAGGCAGCTGAGGTTGTGTTATGGTAGTGCACAGTTTGGGGGTTCTCCAAAAGCATTTTTTATTTCAAATCTTGGTAGTTGATCAGAAGTGGCAGAGGAGGGAGGAAGAGGAAGACTTTTGCTTGGAAAACTGAATGATCGTCAGATCTATTTGTTGAGATGAGAAAGCAGAAGAAGGCTGGGTTTGAGGCAGGGGATGGTTGGATTTGGAACAGGTTAGGCAAATCAGAGCATCTGTGGACATTGAGAGATGGTGGGTCAGTTGACGGTGGGACCTGAAGGTATGAAAATTTCCTGAGAGAGAGGGCTGGAGATCAGGACTCATCAGATGTTTTCCTGCTAACTGCGGCCTGAAGGGCCAAGAAGGTGTCCTAGTGAAAACTGATCTGAGTCACTTCCTTTCTGAAGGGCAAAGATATGATTTGTACTCAGAGGAACCTGAGTGAATGTGTCCTTGGCTCTAAGTCATTATTTCTTCACACATTCTTTTTGGCTTGGTGTAATGCCTGTATTGCTTGTCTTCCTGATTTTTTCTTTCTTTCTTTCTTTTTTTTTTTTTTTTTTTGTGTGTGTGTATGTGTGGTATTGGGGATTGAATCCAGGGGCATTCTACCTCTGAGCTATACCCCCAACCCTATTTTATTTTTTATTTGAAACAGGGTCTTACTAAGTTGCAGAGGGCCTTGCGAAGTTCCTCAGGCTGGCCATGAGCCTGTGATCCTCCTGTCTTAGCCTCCCAAGTACTGGGATTACTATGCCTGGCTCTGAATATCATTTTATTTTCTAATCTTTTGTGGTACTGGGGATTGGACCCAGGGGGATTCTACCTCTAAGCTACACCCCTAGCCCTATTTTTTATTCTACCTCTGAGCTACACCCCTAGCCCTATTTTTTATTTTGAAACAGGATCTCACTAAGTGGCTGAGGCTGGCCATGAACCTGCAATCCTCCTGTCTCAGCCTCCCAAGTACTGGGATTACAAGTGTGTGCCACCACGCCCAGCTCTGAATATAATTTTAAATGCCACATATTTTGAAATATAGTAAAGATATTTTCCCCTTACAATTTAAGTATCTCTGAGGGAATTCCTGAGGAATTATAGTAACTTCATTTTTTTTTTCTTTTTTTTTTTTTTTTGCGGTACTGGGGATTGAACTCAGGGGCATTCTACCTCCGAGCTATACCCCCAGCCCTATTTTTTATTCTTTATTTTGAAACCGAGTCTCACTAAGTTGCGGAGTGCCTCACTAGGTAGCTGAGGCTGGCCAAAAACCCGGATCCTCCGGTCTCAGCCTCCCGAATGCTGGGATTACAAGCGTGCGCCACCACGCCCGGCTTAGTAACTTCATTTTTACTCAAATAAATAAATAAAATTTATTTCTTTATTTATTTAATTTTATTTATTGGTGTTGGGGATTGAACCTAGGGGCACTCTGCCTCCAAGCTACATCCCCAGCCCTTTTTATTTTTTGTTTTGAAACAGAGTCTCATTAGGTTCCTAAGAGCCTCATTATACCGTTGAAGCGGTCCTTGAACCTGTGATCCTCCTTCCTTAGCCTCCCAAGTACTGGGATTATAGGTGTGTGCCATCATGCCTGGCTAGAAATCTATTTTTTATGTGCAGAATTAATTGGTTGTTTTTTTTTTTTTTTTCCTTTTCTTAGTCTTCAAAGAAGTTGAGCAGTAGATCATAAAAAAGAAGGAAAAGCTGCCCTATAGCCCTGGTCTCAGTCTGAAAGCACAGGCTGTGGTTCTAGTTGTTGTGTTTCTGGTTTCTGGCTGGGGAGTTACCACAGTACCCCATCACAGTACTGTGGGGATAGTCATTTCCCCTCCATGTCTCACAGGGTTGGTAGGAGGTTCAAATGAGATGACATATATGAAAACTGGTGAACTACAAAGCATTCTATGAGTGGACGGTGCTTCCCATCCCTCCTGCATCACATCCATCCACCCAAGTGATCTGTGGTTGCAGGTTGGTATTCCGGACCTAGGACTTCAAAAAGTGGATCAAACTTGGGCAAATTCTCATCTTATTTGGAAGTGAACTCTGCTCAGGCCACTGTAGCATTCTTCCATCTAATTCTAAAATGCAAATACTCTCCCAGTTGCAACTAGCACTGGAAGAAGAGAAGGAAGAAGTAGATGAATAATGCCTTAAAAGAAAGGGGAGATCAGAAAGAAAATGGAAGCCAGATGCAGTGGTGCAGGCCTGTAGTCCCAGTACTTGGGAAACTGAGACAGGAGGATTGCAGGTTCAAGGGCAGCCTCAGTAATTTAGCAAGACCCTGTTTCAAAATAAAAAATTTTAAAAAAGGCTGGAGGTATAGCTTGGAGGTAGAATGTCCCTGAGTTCAATCAAACCTCAGTACCAAAAAAAAAAGAAAGAAAGAAAGAAAGAAAGAAAATGGTGGAGAAATTTGTAATAAATGAACTTACTACCCTGTGAGGCCTGCTCATGTTGGTAGACTTTTATGACATAAAGGTTTAATTTATAATCTATATGTAGATATGTTTCACATCTATGCCTTTTCCAGACCACACTGGAACTTCTTAGAGGTTAAGAAATGAACTTTGATATTTGTATGGGCCATTTAAATTAACACAAGTAATTAGATGCATAAGAAATCTCTATAGCAAAATACCTATCTGATTTGAAAAGTTTAAAGTTGACAATTTATTTTATTTATTTATTTTTTTGCGGTACTGGGGATTGAACCCAGGGGCATTCTACCTCCGAGCTACACCTCCAGCCCTATTTTTTATTCTTTATTTTGAAACTGAGTCTCACTAAGTTGCGGAGGGCCTCACTAAGTAGCTGAGGCTGGCTGCGAACCCGGATCCTTCGGTCTCAGCCTCCCAAATGCTGGGATTACAAGCGTGCGCCACCATGCCCGGCTTAAAGTTGACAATTTATAATATGACAGGAAAGTGCCAAAAGATTTTTTTAAATTGAGGAATTGAAAGTTTGAATCTGTTAGCCGGGCGTGGTGGCGCACGCTTGTAATCCCAGCATTCGGGAGGCTGAGACC
>PVLC010017584.1:0-32988 GCA_004027655.1 Graphiurus murinus
TCTCCCGTTCCACCTGAGGAGCCTGCCTCCATTGCATCTTGTCCATCCCAGAGGAAGCCCTTTCATCTTGTCAGGACCACTTGGGCTGCAGTCCCTATCAAACTCCCACATCCTCCTTGCAACCAATTGTTGCTCTCGGCTTAAAACCCGCCAAAGGCCCTATCTGCGCCCGAGGCTTTGCGAGCTCTCCCCAGGTGTCTCAAGGCCCCGTGGACACCCTCCTGCTGCAGCAAGGCTGAACTGTAGATGAAGAGCTTAGACCCAAGTGTGAGATGGCTTGCCAAAATCACATCCAATCGCCTCAGGGATCCAGGAAAACTGAGGGAGCTCACCAAGGCCTGGCTGTGTATAAGTAGGGGACATTTCTATGCTTTAACCTCATTATCTGATCTTAGAGATGAGGGAAAAGGAGGCTTTGAACCACTTGTTAACCACGTAGGTAAGAACCAGGCCGGCAGAGAAGATGGGTCACCTTAACTATGGTAACCCCAGCTTGGGCTCCAGAGAAGCTGCAGCCTTTGGGTGGAGCAGAAAACCAAAGAATAGTTGAAACCTGCTGGGTGGAAACTCCAGGAGGGGGTGAGAGTGGGGTGCTTGTCAGAGTCAGACAGACAGACTGGGAAATTAACCCAGGGGTGTGTACCACTAAGCTACATCCCCAGCCCCTTTTATTTTTTGAGATGGGGGTATCTCACTAAGTTGCCCAGGCTGGCCTGGAACTTTTGATCCTCCTGCCTCAGCCTCTTGAGTAGCTGGGATTATAGGCATGCACCACCATGCCTGGAACCAGAGAGAGAATTTTACAGGCTACCTTCTGCCTGAGAACCCTCAGGCTGTCTTCAGCTTGCCTCAGTTCTCCAGAGTCTGCTGCTGAAGCCACCACCCTGGAGGCCTAGAGCAGCCCCACAGCACAGGAGGCAGGGGCCACACCTAAAGACACGCAGGGAGGGGGCCACCTGGGGAGGGAGGACCCTTACTTCAAGACTGGGTGCCTGGTCTCGTCTCTTTAATGCATGCTTTTTATATTCTTCTTTCACTACAGTAGATTAAATGACTCCACTGATCTATAAATGCACAACCAAAGACTGCATGACTGGTTCTGAAGAGAGCTGCTTTAACTGAAGTCAGGCGGTTGTAGGCATCAGGTGGGGAAGTCGGAGGAGGCACAGCTGCCACCTGGTGGGGCAAGAAAACGGGAAAAGGCCAGGCACTCGTGGTCAAAATGTCTTCAGTTGCGGTCCTGTGAGGCTCATGACTGGGCTCCAGCCCACTGCTCACAACCATGCCCTTCACTCCCCGCCCCCTTTTTAACCACTGGGGCAAAAAAATGGACTCAACACTATAGTTTATACAATTCATGATTTATATAAGTCCAAGGTTCTTATGCTTATTCTTAAATTGCACAATGCTGAAGCCAGTCTAAAAAGAAACACACCACGGCATGGTAATTCAATGCATTTTTTTTTTTTTTTTAAACAAAGTGTACAGCAAAAAAATCCCCAGATGAGTCTATCCCATACAGCCACCAGGTCTGGTACGCAGGAAAGCCCAGGAGCCCTGGAAAGAGGAGCCCGGATCTGCAGGCATGATTTGTGGGATTAACTTCGTTACAGGTGAAATGTGTGGAAAAAACCTTGCGTTCCCTTTGCTCTCCAGTGTATCTTGTACAAAATATTACATTTTCTTAAACATATATTTACAGAATTTGCACAAATAGAAAATGGTTACAAATTACATCCAGGCTTGGCAAGATAACAGTTCCCCTGCCCACTGACCTCGGCCAGAGGTGTGACAACTGCTCCAAATTTACATCTGTATTAAAAAAAGTCTGGGTTCCTAGAGACCTAGAGGAAGTATATAAAAATGGGTTCAACACCATCAACTCATTTATGTGAGCCGTATAGGGAATTGATACCAATGAATCAGTTCATTTCTGGCTCCCTGAAGAAAGACTTGGAAGTAGAAGAAACCCTCTCCAGCACGATAACAACATCCTGCAGCTGCCTGCCAGTCTTTGGGGTTCTGGCAGGGAGGGGTGGAGGAAGAGGGGAATGGACTGGAGAGGGAGAGGACAACCTGGTTGAGACCGCTTTGCTTCTATTTTTTTTTTAACAGCTTAGAACAAGGTTAAGCCAGTTGGCTTGTGAAACACCATTCTACGGCTCTGAAAAGAACCCACAGTTCTGTCCTTTTTCCTCAGAGGAAATGTCTTCTCAATAGGACCTACAGAGTGGGGAAAGAGGACTAGAGAGGACGAAGTTTATTACTCTGATGTTAAATCTCTGCCTTGAGTGCCAAGCCCAATTTCAACAGTGCAAAAAAAGACTCAAGAAGTGACTCTGGGGCCAGGGTCAAAGGTTCGCGTAGTAGCTGTCTACCCACTGTGCGAGGCCTCGCTCCACCAGTGACCGGTTGATCAGCACCACCTAGGAAACAAAGGTCCCTTGAGAGCTTTGCCCATGCGCCTGCGGGCCGCCTCAAGTCAGCCCGTTCTCCCTTCCAAGTCCCCAGTCGCCAGCCAGGCAACAGATGTGCATGCCAGGGCCTGACTCCATCAGGAGCCTGCTCCGAATGTTCTGTCACTACTGTGGCATGAGGACAGGCTTTCCAAAATGCTGAAGAAACTGAAGCTTTGATAACATGAGGAGGGTAGGAAAACCTGGTGGACAGAAGGGTCCACTCGGCCTAGAGCAGGGTCTCCCCACCTTGGCACTAGTCACGCGTGGGGCTAGACAATTCCATCCTGTGATGGGCTGTTCTGGGCGCTGTAGGATGCCAAACCCCTGACCTCTACCCCAGACGACATTAACCAGACCACCCCCAACCATGGCACCCAGGGTCTACTGGGTGGCACTGGTTTATAGCCATATCCCCGGTTAGTTAGGAGGAAGCAGTGCTGGAACCAGCTCCCAGGCGACCCACAACTGCTGGCGACTAACTCTGACAAGGGGTAGGACTCACTTCATCTCCGACCACACTCCACAGCTGAATCAGAGGAAGGCCAGTGGCACTGTAACTTGTCACCTAAAGGGGCGAAAGGGAGCAAAGAAGTTGTAAAGCCGCTCCATGCACCTATTTTTCCTTTGTAGTGGTGCTGAGGATGGAACTCAAGGCCCAGTGCACGCTAGACAAGTGCTCTGCCACTGAACTACATTCCTAGTCCTTTTATTTTTTTATTTTGAGACTGAGTTTTGCTAAGTTACAATGGCTGGTCTCAAGCTCAGGATCCTCCTGTCTTAGCCTCCCAAGTGGCTGGGATTACAAGCATGCACCATATGCCCAACCCCATGTAACTCTTTTTAGAACCTGGCCACCTCAAGGCCTGCACCATGAGAAGGAAGGAATTTAAAGGTCAGCTCCCCAAGAAGCCCAGACACTTGACTGATGGAGACTCTGTCTGGCCAGCCCCCATACCCACCTGAGCAAGCAGCGCTGTGTTTCCTGTCATCTCACTCATCGCTGCATCTGCTTCAGGTGAAAAGTGGTCATCATCTTTAGAGGGAGAAGGAAAAACAGCACTTAGGACGCTCAGCAAGGCAAAGCACTCTTGTTACCTACACAACATTCCTGAGCGGGAGGCTCAGGATAGACGCTGCAGGGACTTGAGAACTGCACTTGGTAGAGCCACCTTAGCCAGGTAGAGCGTAGGCCTCAAGGGTAAACATGGGGTCCCTGATGCAGACTAGGCTCTGGCAGACAAAGGACAAAGAGAAACACTGCCCATCATGGAAATACCATGCCCACACACCTCAGCAACACCCTAGAAGAGAGGTATTAGGCCCGTTCTACAGGTGAGAACACCGAGGCACAGGCTGATTGCCCCTGGCCAACCAGCTCTCAGAGTGGTGCTGCTGGAACTCAAACCCAGGCAGTCAGCCTGCTATGGGAAGTCCCTCCACAGGAGGCAGGGTATTGAGGCAGCCTTCTACTCTGCTGGGTTATGAAAAAACAACACACCCTAGACAGAAAGTGTTTATGAAGGTGTGGGAAAGTCTGATGAAGGAGAGAGTATTTCAGCGGGTCTAGACACACTGTTCAGATGCACAGTAATGGAGGAAGATCAGGCAAGAGGAAGGAAGGAAAATAAAACAAAGACCTTGCTCAGTGTCTTATCTGACATGATGCCAGCTAGACTGCAGTGTTCCTAATGTGTTTAGGTTGCTTCAGACAGGCAAGAACAAGATCGGAAGGAGTTGATCCGGGGAGGAAGGTCAATGGGATGAACAGACACCTACAGCCGTCAGTAGCTGCTATCTGACCAATTCTCAACAGCCACCCTGAAAGATAGGTACCATCCCCATTTACCAGAGGAAAATGGAGGCCAGGTCATAACAGCCCTCTTCCCTCCAGCAATGCTTTCTGTCTCAGACACTAGGCAAGGGGAGTGTGAGCACAGTCCTCACAGTGTCCCTAAGGAGCTGTGACCCCACTGAGCAGAGTCGCTGACTTAGTGGCTGCCCTCTCTGGGTCTGGCCTGTATTCTGGAAGGTGCTTTGCTGGAAGCCTCTCAATGCTGGTGCTCTGAATCTAGAAAAGTGGACCCCAAAGGATGGTCTATGGTTGGTCTACGGTGCAGCAATAGCAGCTTCACCTGGGTGCTTGTTAGAAATGTTAGTTCTCGGGCCTCACCCAGGCCTTTTAATCAGGAACTCTGAGGGTGGCAGAACAGGGCTCGGCCCACCCCGCCCCGGCCAGAGGCTCCACCTGTACCTGACAGGGGCATCACGCTGTCCAGAAGGACTTCTGCTCCCTGGAATGGCAGGGTCACAAAGTCTGACCTAGAAAGGCAAGAAAGGGACAAGTTGACATGGACTTGAAATCTGACTCCACTGCCAGCCAATATTTATATTTACCTCTTGCTTAGCAAAGTGACACCCACAACCAGGGCCGACATGGCAGGCCACAGCTCACAGCACACCTGAGTGCGAGCAGACAGCCACGCTGCAAGCCTGACCTCAAGCCTGCATCAAACCCAAACAGCAGCCTGTCTCACTCTGATGTCTGATACCTGGGGGAATCTTCCATAAGACAGGCCTTCTAGCTCAGTCTGGCTGAGGAGAGTCATCATGCTTGTTTATATCAGACTCTGCTAGAACACAGTGGGCAGCGGAAGGGAAGAATGAACCCTTGTCGGAGGCTTGGTACAATCAAGCGGCACACCAAGCAGGGCACGTGCCTGCCTGCCTGCCTTCAAGTCTCCACTCACCGAATTTGCCGGAGCACGTCTACTTTCACCCTCTTGTATCCACCATAGTCCACGTATCGGATCTCCACCTCGTTGGTCTCCTCGTAGGAGGCAACCACCTGGGCTCGCCACCAGGCCCCGTCCGCACCAGGGGCAGCGCAGATGACTGTGACTGCAGGGCAGGAAGAGGAGTGTGTGGACACACTTGGCCCGGGGAGGGCACCGAGGGCCATCCTGGTCGTCACTACTCGCCTCCCCACGATACTTCCCGAGGGCTACACCTCCATGGGCAGGGGACAGGAATGAGTTCCCAACAAAAGCCTCCTCCAGTTGAGCCAAGGGAAGACCCTTGATGTGGGAAATTCAGCCTAGCATGTGCGACAAAAGGATCTAGTGTAGATCCATCATTCTGAATCTTCCTGAGGCCTGAGATGGAAACAACCTGAATAAACCAAGTAAAATACAAAACTCAGGGAGTGGGGGCCAGGGCCTGCCTTACATTCTTAAGGAAAAGCCCCTGAAACAGGACCTTCCCAGTGCAGCAGACCTCAGTGGTTCCTGGGTCTATGCCAACCCACCATCACTCAAGATGGGGAGGCCTGGCCATAGAGGCACTCCTGGCTACACCCACTTCACCTAGTCTTTGCCCTGAGAGCACCTGGGCAGCCAACAAGGTTGCACTCCAGGGGTCAGCAAGCCCCTCTCTAGATAGCAGAGGTGGATGAAACCATGGGGTGAGGGCCACCCAGAAGCACCCCAGGCCAGCTGTGATGACCTGGGTCATGGGGATGACAATAGTGGGTCTTGATCCTTTTAAAAAGAGCCCCTTAATCCTCCAAAAGAAAAAGATACCAAATGGTACAAATAACCTCAAAGTTTTTCTGGTGCCCCAAAGCCCATCAGGAGACCCCAGGTTAAGAATCTTTGATGGGGAGGTGTGAGAGATGTTCTGACATCTGATCCCAGCTGATAAAAACAACAGAGGTAACAGTGAGGAAGATATCAGTTTGGACTCCAGTTGTTCAGGGGTTACTTGAGCAAATCACTTATCTCAGAGGCTCAGTCTCCTTGCCTGTTACATGAGGAGGACCACCCCACTGCAAGGGTTAGCTGGGATTGAGATCTTTTACTGTAACCAGTGTATGCATGAAGTGCTTTACACACAACATACACAGTATCCACCTACTTCCTGAAACAAGTGGTATCACCCTAACAGATACAAAAAAGCAGGACTTTTTATAAGATACAAAGTAGCAGGATTTTATAACAAAGTAGCAGGAATTTTCTGAATCCTTGTGTCAAAATTCCACCAGTCCCATTGCTCATTCAGCCAATGGAAACACTAACTTGGGCCAGCCAGGAAGCTCAACCCAGTGTGACCCCATGACAATGGCAGGAACTCAGGAAAGCTGTCCCATGAAGGATCCTAGAACAGCTCCCTGCTGGGTCAAGACCAAGGACCAAACAGGCAACCCTCAGGGTTTTTCTCCCTGGCCCAGCCAGAGTCCAGGGCTCCCACCCCCAGCCTGCTGCACCAATCCCCCAGAGCAGCACTTACTTTCCACCGGGGTGGGCAAGGTGGGGATTCCGGGCTGAGAGTAGCAGAGGTACATCTGCTGGTCCAGGCTTCGCAGCGCATGGAAGGTGGGGTGTGTGTGCTGCTGCACAAACAGGTGCCCAGCGTTGACCTGGTTGACCACGATTACCTCCACAGTGATGCCGTCGGGAAGCATAAGCTATCGAGGGGAAGAGGCAGCGACACTGCATCAATTCTTCTTGTGTTTGGGATAAGCCCAGAAGCCCCAGGGCAAGTCTCTGAACTGGCATATCTTTGAAAAGGGCACAGCAACCCAAAACAACATGGCACCCTAGATGATAGAGGTCAGGAACTACTTCAGGGGCTGCAGCTCTAGTCCTGCAATACCACAAGTAACCATTAGGGGAAGCCTCACCTAAAAGGTGGGAGGAGACTTTCAGTGAACTGTGAGCAGCCAGGAGCCAACTGTAGAGGTAGTGTTGGGCCTTAGGTCAGGTGAGGCAGGGAAGGTCCACCCCCCAGAGCTGCTTCTCCCTCCCACCCCCAGCTCTTTCTTTTTTTGGCACTATAAATTGAACCCAGAAGGGCTCTATCTCACCAACACTCCCTCCCTCATTTTTGTTTTTTAATTCAGGGTCTCACTAAATTGCTGAGTCTGGCCTTGAACCTGTGATCCTCTGACTCAGCCTCCCAAGTACTGGGATTACAGGTGTGTACTACTGTGCCTGGCTTCCTTCTACCTCTTTTGATGAGTCTGTAACACCCATGGGAGGCAACATAGGAATGAGCAGCCACTGAGAACAAGGTGTCCAAGAATAAGAAGTGGGCAGCCCCCAAGCTGCCCTCCTCGGCCAACTCCTTTGGGCCTGCTTACGGCCTGCTGAACAGCGAGCAGCAGCCTCAGGCCAGGCCCATTGTCAGGGTCTGCCAGAGTCTGTGTGCTATCTGTTCCTCGGTTCTCCTTGTCCTGCCCTTCTTGTCTACCCTCCAGACATTCTCACTTTGGACCCTGGTCTGTAGATGCTCAGCAGCCAGGCCCTAAGTTCAAGGCGCTGCAGAGGCCGCCGTGGTCTTTAACAGGCTTTGTCGTCAGGCACTGGTTTCTGGATGCCCAGCTCCTGGTAGCAGGGAGGGCTCTGGACTCCGCAGCAGGGTGTCTCTTCCACCTTCAGGCCTGGGAGAAGAGCTTCGCTGGCTAAGAGTCTTGGCCTCCAAGGGCCCACCCCAGGCCTGCTCACCCAGAGCTACCTGGGATCTCCTCCTAGTCCCACTGAGCCAGAGGAATACAAGGGAAGGAAACCATCCCCACAAACCACTCCTTTATAAGAAGACAACAACTCCAGAGGAAAGCATGCAGTGCAGGCAGCCCAGGCCCAAATACCCACAGGGAAGGAAATCAGCACCCTATTCTTTCCCCCACGCACAAGGGTCTCTAGCTGGGGAGAAGACACAGGCCTGAGATGCCCACCATCCTCAACAAAGCCCAACAGGGCAATTCTCACGCAGCAGTCCCTTCAGCCCATCTGTGCGGAATGCAGTGATAACCTTCAGCCAGAGAACTCTGCATCTCTATTCCCAGTGGGAAGAGGCCAGCCTGGGCCAGCATGCCATGCTGTAGGATATGAGTGACAGGCCCCAAGAGACCCTGAGTGAACCTGAGAGGTCAGCTCCTGCTGCCACATTCTCAGGGCTTCCTGGTGAGGAGAACCCTGTATTTACAGATTAAGAATCTAGGTAGTTCCTGGGGAGAGGGAAGGGGAGCGGAATCCTTCACCAAGGCCACTACTTGGCCTGAAGAAAAGAAACAGAATGACCTATCACAAGCCTGGTCCAAATCCTCAATGGCAGGTCCCGCCCAGGGTGCAGGTGCTGGATGATGACCCTGGACACAGCACCAGCTTTAAGGAGCCCCACACTGGTCTGGACATACCCAATCTCCTGGCTGAACTCTTTTGCCTTTTGGGACAAATGCCTGAAAACACAAAACCTGCCCAGGTGGCAGAGCCAGGGAGCATTGTCCTCCTGTGTGGGACTGAGAGGCCCTGGCTTCTCGACAGCATTGTACCCTGCCCACAGAGAGCATGGGCTGGCAGCAGAACTGACTGGGGGAAGCTAGAGGTGAGAGGGCTCGGCAGTAATCTGCTTATGGTCTTCTTGGTCCACAACCTGGGGAGTTTCTCACTTGGGTGGGTTTCGGGGTAGAGCAGAAGTCTTATTACCAGGAGCATTCTTACCCAAGATGTCATTGGTAGAGAAGGCAGTGCCAGCGAAGGCAATGGGGGAGTGTAGATATTGGTGAGGTTCAGTTCCTTAAACTTCTTCCCAATCAAGTTCAGAGCTTTATCTACATGATGCTGAGAGCCTAAAAGGGGGAAGAAAGGACATGCAATCGCTGCGGGTAAGAGAAGAGTCACAGCAAAAACAAACCCACCCCCACACTCCACTGTGCAAGACTGCTAGAGCTCAGGGGCATCTTTAAGGTGCCAAAATGCTAAGATTTGTTCTAGGAAGAAAGTAGTCTAAATCCATTCACCTTTGACCTCTGCTGTTCTGACCTATGCTTGAACACAACAGGAGGCCAATGGGTGGGAAAGGCCTGGGCCCTTTTTGACCAGAAGACAATTCTGCTCTGTGAAAGAGCCCTGGGTGGGGTGACAGGCATTACGAACCCAGGACTCCTGTCTGTGCTCACCCAAGCGCCTGCCTAGAGATCTGGTGCGGAGGGACTTGAGTCTCCCTCAAGGCGCTGAAGTGAGGAATAAGGCCAAAGGGAAGATGCCCAGTGCTCCCTCTAGCTACGATGAGAAGCAGCTTCCCTTTGAAGACTAAGACTCCAAAAGGACAGCAACTGGGATGCAAATGCTTCCATTTCAGGTAAGAAGAATAAACACAGGACAACAGATGGCACTGACCTTCTATGTGGCAGATCTGGATGTTCTGGGTGTAAGGCAGGGTCGAGATGTAGATCTTGGCACCAGACGTTTGCTTCAGAAAACTCACATACCGCCCCTGCTTGCCGATGAGCCGGCCAACTAAGTGCTTCCAGGGAGAGAGAGAGAAGAGAGGGTTAGCAGAAAACCAATTCCCTACCTCCCAAAGATCTGCTTTTGTTCTACACAAGGTCAAGCTCAAACGTATTCCATGCTGTATCAGCATTTATTTGCCAGGACTGTTCCACGCACTTATATCCACTCCTAGTACCTGTGAAACACACTTTACAGATGAGGAAACCAGCCCAGAGAGGAGAAGGAACCACCCAAGGTCACATAGGTGCTACAAAGCTGAACGAGGCAGTCTGGCTGCAGGACTCTGCAGCTCCTGTTTCATCCCAACAATGTGGCCCAGACCCAGAGTGTGGAGGCAGTGTCCCCGCCTCCAAACACATGCTATGAGCAGTTGTCCTGGAAGAGGGGTTGACTGATTCCTCCAAGTCTCCTCAGGTCCAAAGATAAAGTATGCAAGCAAAGGCCTGGGAACACTTGGGTTCCTGCTGACAAGGGATCGCAGGCTGGAGCCATAGAGCACAAGGCATACACAAGTGCCCAGTGCGCCAGAGTTCAAGGCGGGCAGAAGAAGCCAAACTTAGCCATGAGGTAAGACAAGCTCTGAAATTATCCCAAATGACCCCACCCCAGCAGGGCTACCAGGGGCATTGTCCCTCCTCACCCAGAGCCTCCCTTAGCAATCCCACCCTCAGTGACTCCGGAGGGCCTCGCAACAAGGTCCCTGGGGGAGGATACCACCATGGAGCCAGCAGCCCAGGGTCAGAGCGAGCCAGGGCTCCACCTCGGCACACAGCCAAGTGCCTTGGCAGAAAGCAGTCTGCCAATTATTCCTGAGCCCCAGAGATAAACATAAAGATCAAGCTAATAAGTTAAGTTGTAACAGCAAAAGGTTAGAAACCCCTGGAACACTCAGAAACTGGGGACTAGTGAAGCAAATGGACTTTCATTCAATGAATAGTGCAGTTAAAATGACATTTTCAAAGAATAACACAGGACAATTAAGTTGTTAAATATTTAAAAGTATTAATTAAAGTGACACAATCTCAGTTTTGTTTAAAAACTACAGGGTGTGAGACAAGAAAGAAGTAAAAGTCTCCAGTCACTCTCGAGGGTAGGATTAAAGCTGGCTTTTATTTTCTTCATACACTTCTATACTCGTCAAGTTCTCTAAACTGTGGGTTTACGCTTTGCTCAATTATAAAATGCACTTTACACTGGAGAGCTAGAGTGGAGCACAGGGCTTCTGCTAGCATCTGCGAACAGATTCCAGCCCCAGCACACGAGGAGCTGGGATGGGGGTAAGGGTAGCATGAACAGGCCTGTACCTTCAAGATCAAGGGGGAAGGCCAGGTGTGGTGGCACATACCTGCAATCCCAGTACTTGGGAGGCTGAGACAGGAGGATTGCAGGTTTGAGGACAGCCTCAGCAAGTAGTGAGACTCTCATCAACCTAGTGAGTCCCTGTTTCCAAATAAGAAATAAAAATCGGGTTGGGGGTGTAGCTCGACGGTAGAATGCCTCTGGGTTCAACACCCAGAACCACAAAGAGGGGGGGGGGGGGGAGAGAACGAACACACAAGAACAAGGGGGAAGACGCTCCTGGAGGCACTGGAGGAACCCCACCTACAGCAAACCCTTGGGACCTTGGCAGAGCATGGGATCCCCTCCCCTTCTGGTCACTGGCCTCTCCCGCTTCCTCCCCCAAGTCCAACAGAACTCAGCCTGCCGGGATGCCGCTTCCTACCTTTGGCACCTCGATCTCCCAGATAATGAGGTCGACCTTCTTAGGGTTGGAGCCTGCCTGGGCATTTTGGGAACTGTCCGACTTTGTGAGTCCGCAACCGCTATCCATGGAATCCATGCTATTCCCGTCAGAACCTGCAGGGGAGGAAGCAGCATGCACACACGCACAGACCCTGGCTCAGAACTGTCAATATCCAGAACTTCCCAAATCTATGCTACTGGGAGCCCCCTGGCCCCCGCAGCTTGGCAGGTGACTGTCAACTTAGTCTAGAAGGCACAGAAAAAAACCCAATGAAAGGAGGTCTGGAGTATCAATACACCTAATTTTAGCCTGTCACTCACAGCCCCACTTGCTTATTTGGCAGCCGTGCTAGACACAGCTGCTGGAGCAGAGACACAAATGGTGAGCTGGGAAGACACAGGACTCCAGGCCCAGGGAGGGGAGTCCATAGGTGGGGGAGGGGAGGGCCCCGCAGGCCCACATGGTCCTAGAAGCTGGCTTGGACTGCCTTGTCACAACTACCCTGCCAGCCTTCCAAGTGTCCCAGCCCCATAGATCAGGGTCTCTAGTCCCTAAGGCCTTATGCCTGGGCTCCCAAGCGGAGGCCATCAGCCAAGTAGAGCGAAGAAGAGTCCTCACTGGCTTGTCTGAGGGCCCCACACTCATCTCCAGTCAGGGTCCTGGTTTTTACATTGCCAAATGTGGACAAAGGGAGGACGGTCTTCTTCCCCTCTGTTTAGACCTGGCTTGTGCAACTCTAAATACTTAGGGGCTCAAATATCCTCTGACCAAAAAACCGAGCTAAAGCTCATTCCTGAGATGTGGTGAGAAGAGGTACTCTGGCACCAACTTGAGCTGCTGTCTTGCTCAAGATATGGCAAAGGACCACCACAGAAAAACAGAGGTCCAGACAGCTTAAGAGAAGTGGCTCTGGCTTACATATGGGCAACTTGATAGCTAGTAATAGATCACTCCTGAGAACACTAATTTGGTTATTTCCACATGATTTTCACAAATCCTAGGCATAATCCTTTGCCAAGCAATCCAGGCACTATCTAGATGCAAAGGACTGAGGCACCCAACTAAGGAAGAGTCACCTCTGAGCTCCTCCCTCAATACCAGGAGCTCAGAACAGGCTTCTTGCAGGGAAAGCCACCTCTTCTGAGAAGGCTGCTTGGTCAGCATGCTGGGAGAAAAACAGGGGAGTGGGGGCTCCACTCATATACAGCCTCTGTCCCACAGAAGTGGCCAATACCTGTACCTTAGTGGTACCCAGGAGTGGCTCATAACCACACCAGCCCTTCAGCAAGCTGCATTCAAAAGCTAGCTCCAGTTCCCTCAGCAAGACGGTCTGTACATCAACTTCCTCATACTTGAAGCAGGGCTAACATGAGAACAGTAGCCTGGTGCTCGGCACCACTGAGCAAGTGCTCCATGGATGGGGTCACCAGGCTTCGACTGATCTGCTATCCCCAAACCTCCCTGCCCATCACCATGGTTCAATTATAGCAAGGTTAAGCTCAGGACCCTCAACACATCTGAGTAGCTACTACAAACAACCTAGAGTGGGCATGATAAGACTGATGGGCTGCTCAATTAAGCTAAAGGCAGCAGGCAAAGAGAAACTCCTTTATTCTTTAAAAAAACCTTTCTTTTCACCCACATTAAAATGCAATTTAAAAAAATAAAAAAACATTTTAACATCTCTAATGTTAGAATGTATCTTATGGTATCTGGCCTTGCATAATCATGATTGGCAATGTTTCGTTTTTTTTTCTTTGAGAAGTACTTAACACAATAGTGGTCTTAGTCAACAGCACCTTCGAATGGCAAAATGCAATACACGGTGCATTCCAGATGCTGCTGAAAGTAGTAAACACCTAAGAAAGATCCCAAGCTTTCCAGATGGAGGATTCCAGGACAAACAGGTCAGAGAGTCACTCAGGGAAGTCGTAGCATTTTCTGTGAAAATACCCCAGGGGAACTGCAAAAGCAGGATCAGGAGCTGCTGCTGACCTGTAAGTTAGCGGTCTGAATTGTCTACGCTGGGGTCAGCACTCGAAAAACCCAGTGAACACTTCGTTACCAAAGTGCCCCTCTTTCCTGGGGTGGAACTGCAGCTGCACAGAAAAAAAATGGCTGAGGCTCTGCGAAGGAATAGGTGACAGCAACAACTGAGGGCAGCGTGAGCCTCCCCCAGGACTCAAAGCTGCAGCCGTTCTCGGGGCACTTACCCTGAAAGAACTTCTGGAGAAGGAAAGCAAGTGAAGACATGGAACAAGCACATGATTAAAAGAAAATCAACCATTAAAAAACTCTCACCCATACTTGACACTCGGGGGAAGTGAAGCTAAAGCGGCCTCCCCACTGAAAACCCCATTAAGAGGTTGGCATTCCTCAGACGCCCACTAAGGTGCATCAGGGGACGGAGTCTGACCTGATTCCCCTTCTTTTTGTTTTTGGTGGTACTGGGGACTGAACTCAGGAGCATTCTACCTTTGCGCTATATCCCCAGCCCTATTTTTTTAAACAATACCTCGCCAAGTTGCTGAGGCTGGCATTGAACCTGCAATCCTCCTGTCTCAGTCTTCCAAATTCTGGGATTACAGGCATGTGCCACCATACCCAGACTGAACGGATTCCTTCAGAAAGGCAGGGAAGGTTCTCTGGCTGGTGAATCAAGTGATAGATCCTATGGCTTTGGGGTCTCAGGGCAGCCTGACTTCTCAGGTACCCACCAGCTCTCTGCCAGGCCCGACTCTGCGCGCAGGCTGGGACACAGAGTTGAAGAGCCCATTACTTTGCCGCAGAAGTAGAAGGAAGAGGCTTTTCCCTAACAAATAAAGGGAGACCCCTCCTGATCCACCAGGTGAGCACCCAAGACCCTCCTACCTCCCGAGTGATCTGCTTCCGCGTCCATGGTCCATCCGTCCTCAGCCCCCAAGTCTGACAACTCCTCCTTCAGCACCCCATTACTGAAGGGCACAGTACTGTCTGGCAGTGGTGGGGTGATGACCTTGTCCCTGGGGCTCGAGTCGGTCTCTGTGCAAGAGTCTTCAAGCCCTGAAGTACTGATGGAATCTGAGCACTGCCCTGAGGTTGCTGAAGGGACACTCTGGCTGTTGTCCAACATGCAGGTGGCACAGGTGGCATCTTCCACCAAGATGCTTGCCTCATCCAGTGACTCTCCAAGCGGGGTGGCTGGTGGTGGGCAAGGGGCCAGGGAGATGTGGTGCGCAGAGTTCTTTGGCTTCTTGTCCTTGGTGGGGCTGGACAGAGGGCTGCTCAGGCAGCTTACATAGGTCTTTGGTGATGGCGGGTCCTCTGCCGGCAGGCCTGGGGAGGGGAGCACAGTGTCCACCGGGTCAGTGGCTGCCTCTGCCATGTCTTGCCCCAGGACAGTCTTCTGGCCGACTGGGGCACAGCTCTCTGCCTTCTGCCCTTGAGGCTGACTGGACGAGGCTTGATCCATCTGACCTGCAACTTTGCCCACTGTGGTGGCCAACACCTCTTCTGTCGCTTCTAGGATCACCTGGGAGATTATCTTGAAGGCGGCCTGCTCAATCTGCTCATTCTTCTCCAAGGTCTCCTCTTTGTCCAGTTCTCTCACCAGATCTTTGTCCCTGGCACTGTCACCTCTGACCTGGGGTGCCAGCATCTCGTCATTCTTAACCAGCTCTGTGTGAGCCGACTCGTCACCTCTGACCTGGGGTGCCAGCGTCTCGTCATTCTTAACCAGCTCTGTGTGAGCCGACTCCACAAAGCTACTTAACAACTTCCCGACAGCGTACTCTTCCTTCTGCACCGGCCCAAGCACCGGGAGCGGACTATTGCTTCCCTTCTCTCCTCTGCCTCCAAGGGGAGCCAGGCTGAGGACCTTGCTGCTCCCCAATTCTGAGACATGATCCTGGGACAAAAGACCTTCTTTGGGCATGTTTTCCCCCAACACTGCATCGCCGGTCCCTTCGGCCCCACCTGTCTCTCTTGCCTTCTCCCCAGGGCCATGCTTCTCTGCACCAGGCACAGCCTGCCCGGGCCAGCCCCTCCCTGGCACCCTACTTAACACAGACTCTCGCTTACACACCTCCACTGCTTCGTGGGGGAATGGTACATCCTTTGAAGATGGGAGGAGACACTCCAGAGGAACAGATCTGGCTTTGTCACCCATCAGGGCGAGCTCTACCTTTGCACTGTCATCTTTGCGTGTCCCTGGTTGAGATCTCGTGTCGACGGCATTAGGAAGGCTGCCCGAGGACTCTGATCTCCGCGGAGTCGGGTGTGTCCTCAGCAAAGCTGGGGGCTCAGGCTTGCTCACGGTTGACTGCTCCTTTTCTAGTGGCTGTAGGTCACTGGGGGCAGTGGACGGGACGCTGGGATAGACTTCTTCCATGGGGAGCGGGTCTTTGATGGCAGGGCCAGCCCTCAATGCCACAGCACCAGCCTCCACCTGCTCATCACTGCTGCTGACCTGCTCTTTTTTACGAGAGAAGAACCACCACCAGCCGAGGAGTGCCAACATTCCAGGCAACGCCAAGGGGAAGAATGAACGGAAATGGATTGCCATCCTGGAGGTGTGAAGTAGTTATGCCTGGGGAGGGAGGAAGAAAGGAGAGGGGGTGTCATGAGAGTCAAATAAGAGGGCAAAGGCACGGCACAATGACATAGTGAATGACACCTTCATTTGGGTTTGGGTTCTGTTGCAGAAATAAATTTCTGAGTGGTTCTAACAGTCAGGTAAAGGTTGGGAACTACTGCTCTAAGACTTTGCTTCTCAAAGTTTACTCTACAGATCAGAATTCTGCACTGAGCATCACCAGGGAACCTGCTAGAAATGCAGCATCCTAGAGGAGTCATAAGGTATTACAGTTAGAAGGAATGTTAGATGATGTGCTCTCCCCCAAAAAGTGATGGGGGTCAGGGGAGCACAGGGGAGGAAGTTACTCCATCTCTAGGAGTTACTCCATCTTTAAGAATGAACTTCCTTGCTAATATCTGAAGATGAAGTATTGAGAATGGAAGTACACAGCAGGACTAACAGTGGCCAGGGCTCAGAGGACTGAATCCACACCTCTAGGTGGATGGAGAGGATGCACTACTTGTAGGGCCAACAAAGGGGAAGTTCATTCTACCTTTTTGGAGAGTTTTAGTAATAGCTCTTAAAACACAGAATCATACCATATGACCCAGAAATCCCACACCTGTAGTCTTTAAAACACACACACACACACACACACACACACACACACACACACACACACCAAAAACAAAAGCCATACATACTCCCCTGTGTAAGCAGAGGTCTATATAAGAATGCCTCCCTCCCAGGCCGGGCATGGTGGCACAAGCTTGTAATCCCAGGAGGCTGAGACTGGAGGATCCGGGTTTGTGGCCAGCCTCAGCTGCTTAGTGAGGCCCTCCGCAACTTAGTGAGACCCTATTTCAAAATAAAGAATAAAAAATAGGGCTGGGGGTATAGCTCAGAGGTAGAATGCCCCTGGGTTCAATCCCTAGTACTGGGAAGAAAAAAAAAAAAAGCTTCCCTCTCAAGCCAGCAGGAAAAGCCCTGCTCCTTCCCAACTTAAAGCTGATTCTCTCCAGCAGAGGCTGTCTACCCTAACCTGGCCTCCCTCCTGAGACCCAGAGGCTGGCTACACTACAATAAGGAGGCCCAACACCCAGAGCACTGCAGGCTGGCTTTGGCTCTGCAGCTGGGGTGGTCAGTCCCTCATGTCACTGGCTTCTCTGTACTTCAGTTCTGTTCCCAGTCCTCACCCAGCACCAGATGCCTGGGGCCACAACAGGTGTCCTGCCTGCCACTCTGTAACGCACCAGACCATCACTACCACTAACTGCCCAAGTCCCTCTCCCCAGCTTGCTCCCTGGGACTGAGGCTCTAAGCCCCCAACACGCCAACCTTATCCCCTATGGAAAATCAGCTGTAGCTACTCAGCTAAGAAGTACAGCCCAGGAAACAAGTTTGCTGTGACACTTCCATGCCAGATGCTCCCTACTGTGGTGCTAGAGGGTGGGGCTTCCAAGAAGGTATTGAATATTGCTAACCTGAGACCACCCAACCCACAGAATCCAGAAAGGGCCACCTGGATTCCCAGCACACACCACTCTCCAGCCTCCACCCCAAAGGCTAGAGCCAGAGACCTACTGCCGAGGAAACAGCAGGAGCCACTGTTTCTGTGGGCTAAGTGGCTCTGGGCATGCCCTGCTGTCAGGGCTGCTTCCAGGACCAGGAACTCCTTGACTTGGAGCACTTCACCACCCTGGAGAACAGAGACAGATCACAGAGAGGTAAGAAGAGAATGGAGTTTATTCTTTCCTTGATACCGGGGCACTGTGACTAGGGATAGGAGCCACCCTTCACCAAAACCAGAGCCCCTGGGATCAGAGCCAACCACCCAAAGGTCTCGGCTGCAACTCACCAAACCTCGCTGTGTCTCACTGAGGGTGCCTACTTCCACGAGGCACCTCACAGGGGCCCCCCAAGGCAACTGATGCCCCTCCATCAGCCCCACTTCCCACGTCAAGTGAAGGGCTCGCTACCCTCCTCAATTCCTCACCCCTGAACCATCCCACGTCAGTCAAACAGATTTCTTGGGAATTGGTAAGAGGATATTTTTCCTGATAAACACAGTCTGACATGGTGCAGGATGCGCTAACCTTTCCTGAATGTCCAGACAGGCTGCCTGCACATCCAAACACCCCTTCAGCCTCACAAGCTTTGTCCTGGGCATTTTATTTTTCATTTGTTTTAAAAACCTGAGCCTGAACATCACAGGCCCAAAAGCCTTCGCACTCTCAGGCCAATCAGAGGCTGCCTCCAAGACTGTCTTTCCCCAGGACACAGGAGGCAAGTGGAGCAGGCCGGCCTATAGCCAGGGAAAAGCCTCCCCTCAAGGATGCTGCAGAGCCCTGCCCCAGGTTTGCTGGGGAGGACACTAGGCTATTTTGAATCTGTTGGAATTAAATAGATGCCTGCTTATTTTTAGCAGGTCCATTTGCCCGGGAATAGATGCACACTGGCTCACTGCCAAGCGGTCACAGAGCTGAAGGCAGGCACGTGCTACAGCCACAGGCCTTCAGATTCTCCTGCTCACTCCAGGTTCTAAAAGGATCCTTTCTTTCTCCAGAGAGGTGCCTGCAGCTCCTCAGAACAACCTTTGGAGAAGTAAGTAATGGCCTCACTCCCAACCCAGATGACGAACCAGTAACTGCAGGCTACAGCCTTCTGCTAAACAAGAAAACAATCCCTGGGAATGGTACAGAAAAGTGTTGGTCCCAGTGACTAAGCCAATTTGGCTGCAGTTACTGTGAAAAAGAGCTGCATATAATTGACAGGAAAGTCAATCATAAAAACAACAGCTTAGGAGCCAAGAGCCCAAGTCCACTCTGGGCTTGGGTAAGCAAGAGAGCCCAGGAAGGCTGTCTCGAAGAGGGTCAGGATTGCAATCCCTTAGGTTGCAATGAGAGGGAAGGGGGAAATGACATAAATTAAGGTTCTAATGCCTTTGGGGGTAGGAGAGGGAAGCAAGCCCCAAAGCAGAGCCAGAACAAGTCCTAAGAGTGGAAGCTAAGGAACTGGTAAGGGTCAGTCAACAGAAGTGTGACCTTTATAGGGAAGGCGGTGGGAACCATCCCGGGTCACCCAGTTGCAACATGGTCAAAGTAGAGCAGGTCACCAGAGGCAATGGTCAGGGCCATCCCCATGCGGCCACTGCTGTCCAATACTGGCAGCCACAGGGGTTACTGCACACTTGAAATGTGACAAGTGTGACTGAGGAACTGAATTTCTAATTTTATTTAAAGATAATTTAAATAGTCATGTGCAGCTGGTGGCTACCCACTGGAGAACACAGTTCTAGAGGGTGCTCCCAGGAGACCCCAAGAAATGTGAGGGCTGGACAAAGGCAGCCAGGCCAGCACCTACCTTGCTGGCAGTGTGCAGTCCTGCCACTGAGGGTGGGGGGCGATGGTGAGCCTGGGCCACTCTCCTGCAGCAGCATGGCTGGGGCCCAGGAATCAGAGTGCTGGAGCCATGCCTCAGGTGTGCTGGTCTTGGCCCAGCCCTGGTGTTCTCTTCATCCTCAGGGCCTGAGTGAGCTGTGACTCGTGAGGGCACTCGCAAGGTTCCATATTAGCTCACAGTAGGGCAGTGAGGGCCTGCCAGGCTGTACCCACACCCTCCTTTGTGATGGCCCCACAGAGCAGCAGGCCAGCCAGTGCAGCCAGACACACTCTGGGGCAGCTCCCATCCTCCCAGGTGGACCAGGATGTCATGGATGTTCCCAGGCTGCTTGGCAGATGGAGGACCAAAGCTTATCTCAACATCTAGGTCGGTGAACCTGCTCAGGGATGCCTTCTCAAGTTAAAATGGAAAACCAGAGCCTAGTGCCAAGAGCTGCAGGTAAGCGCCAGAAGCCAAAAATCCTATCTCTGGACACGGTCTCTTCTTTCTCCTATCCAATTAGAAATTACAGTAACTCCTAGTTTGAAAAACTTGGTAATAAAGGGAACCACATAAGGGCAAAGTGCCAGCCCCTTTCCTCTGCTGACCAAAACGCTGGCAGGTACAGCCTCATTCCTCCTGATTGATGGAGGGAAAACCATCAGCACCTCCCACCAACTGCTTCATCTGGAGGTGGGGGTGTAGTTTTAGAAAACTTTGAAGACCACGTCCTGTGCACCTTGCCCCTCACCACGGGCTCTTAGCAATCACTTGGCTTTACAAGTGAATTCCATCAGGCTCCTGAGGATGGATGTGACAAAGCAGGGGTAAGAATGTACTCCTGGGTAGTTCCAGCCTAGGGCCACAGAAGATGTCACAGAAAACTGCCCAGAAGACATGAGCACTGACCTGACAAGTGCACTTGAAGGCCAATAAAGATGGCAGATGCCTTCAAAAGAAGCCAGAAAAGAAAGATGTTGGTGTGTGGCAAAAGACCCTTCGCATCACCACCACCAGTGGGCAGAGATAAGCCCCTCACTTCCCAAACAGCAGACTGTAGTGCAACCAACCCAGAAACCACATAAAGGCTGAAGAGGACAATTTCTATTCAACAAATATTGGCCTATACAGGGTCCCAAGCTCTGTGGAGGGGAATGAATTAAGACAAGGCACTGCCCTTGAGGCACTTCCAATCTTTCAGTTTCTTTGGAAGCAAAAACAATGGCCTCCAATGAAATTGTTACACCATCCTCTGCCAAGAACCAACTGGAAATTTGGTCCAAGAGACAGGTAAATGTCCTGCTGGCAATGGGTGAAAAACAGGAAACAGTGCCCATTTCCCCAGACTAGAAGGTTCTGATGTCCTGGGGTAGTAGGTGAAAGGATATTAACATTATGGGAAGCCGGGCGTGGTGGCGCACGCTTGTAATCCCAGCATTTGGGAGGCTGAGACCAGAGAATACGGGTTCGAGGCCAGCCTCAGCTACCTAGTGAGGCACTCCGCAACTTTGGGAGACCCGGTTTCAAAATAAAGAATAAAAAATAGGGCTGGGGGTATAGCTCGGAGGTAGAACGCCCCTAAATTCAGTCTCCAGTACCGCAAAAAAAAAAAAAAAACATTATGGGAGCCAAGGAGGGTTGGGTTGCCCCATTCCATATGCAGATACCCACTTTCACCACCACCTGTTGCCCAAAAATCCAAAAGGCAAGCAAGCTCTTCAGCTGGCCTGGTAGAATAATCTACCAACCTAGTTGTCTTTGCCTACTTTCTAACAAATTTCTGTGTTCAGTTATATACTTCCAAGGCGTGCCTTCAAAAGTGCCTGCCCTTATGTGTGCATTAGCTTGCTTGTTAGACACACACATTTTCTCAACAAGCTACTGAAGTATGTGCTCCACCAAGACAAGGGAGTAAAACAAAAGGGAGAATGCATCAGATCTAAGAAGGAACACAACAGGAAATTTCCCAGAAGGAGGAGAAGCAGAGCCAGGGGAAAGGGATGCTTCCCCAGAGCTACATAGCACTGTTAAAAAGACCTGCTGTATGTTTAAACAAAGAACTTTTCACCAATGGTATGAGTTCTACAGCAATGTCAGAGGCTGAGGGGAGGGCGGGATAGTCAAGGAACTGGTTAGAGATACAGAGAAGTATAAGCAAAGGAAAGCAAGGGAATCAATTAGGAGAGGAGAGAAGGAAAAAATACAGAAAACTAAGAACTTTGCAATCATAAACAATGATTATATTATGATAATGTACACTCTGAAGAGCATCTTGACCAAAGACCAAAGAAAAAAAGTGTAGGAATGAGCTAAGTCCTTATCTTTCATCGCAGAAGCACAAAGAACAGCTAGAACTGAAAGAGAACAGGTGGTGCCAGGTGCACACAGGGCAAAGGACTGTCCTTTCTTGTGTATGTGGGGGGGGAGGGAGGGTGCAGGGGCTTGAACCCAGGACCTCACATGTGCTAAGCAAGAGCTTTACCATGGAACTATACTCCCAGCACAGGTCTATCCTTTCAAACCTTGTGATAGTTAAAAAGCCAAATCTTTCTACAAGCAGTTCTATGATCAAAAAATCCATTCTTAAGCCACAAAAGTAGCAATGTATTCTCTATTACCACATGGCTTTATGGGTTTCTTGTTAACTATAATAATATGGATTAGGGTCAACTCATCTACACATAAATTTGTACTGTGTTCTTTTCTCATAATAATTGATGCTTTAGATACCCCCAAAGAGTCTCCGTGACATAACAGTAATAATCAAGGAGAGAACATACTTACTGCTAGACCCTTTAGAAATGAAGGCAAGAGTCAGTCTTCCCACCCCACTGAAGGCTAGCCAGTTTTAGGAGCAGGACCCCTTTGGGGCCATTTAATAAAGCCTTTAATGCTATAGGTTCCATGAACAACACAAGGGAAAGCTCTCTGGAAGCAAAGGTAGAGGGAAGGGTAGAGACTCAAATGTCGGCATTAAGATACTGCAGAGAAGATTCAGCAACTTAATGTAATACACCTGTAGCCTCTCTCGGTTGGTTGAGAGAGAATAGGGCCCTAAGGCATCCCTTGCATGTATTGAATTAATTACAGTCCTGGGCATTGAGCAGGGTAGTGGGAGGGTTAAGGAACAGCGCCTTGGACCTGGTTTAGATGAGAAAGGCTGGAGAGTGTGTTGGGGATGGGGGTGGGGGGGAGGTCTGTCTGGGAGTGTCTACGCAGAACAGAGAGGAAATCAGGTGGTTAACAGAGCCAGAATAGTGAGAAGCAATGCCAGGATCTCTGGGGGAAGGCAGGAGAGAGAGGGGCAGAAAGTTCCAGGCAGGGAGAGCATGTGCCAAAGTCCTAAGGCAGGCACAAGCTTGGCTGACTCAAGAGACAGCAAGAAGGCAAGGCCAAGATGGGGTCAGAGCTCTGCTGCCAGGGAAATGGCTCCTAGCATCCCCCGCAGAAGCAGCACCATGAGGAACTGGGTTCGCCGGACACCCTCGCCCCCGCTGCCCCCTGAGGGTAACTGACTGGCCACACAACCAAGGGACTTTCATTCTTAGTTCATAAACAGAAGTTGCTTCCAGGATCTGTTCCAGAAACAAGATTCCCCTGGTTGGGAGCATGACAGGTATGCTCTGTGGGAAAACAGGGGCTCACTTTTTACTTTGAGTTCTCAACACTTGCTTGGAAGTCCTGTGGCCATGCCACACATTAGCTGAGAACCACTGCTGGACCCTTTACCCCCAGCCCCCATCCCTCAAATCAATCTGTTCCAATAAGGCAGTCCAGCCCCTGGAGGCAGGTACACACACACACACAGCACCGCATAAGCCCTTGCCTCTTCTTTGAATCAGACTTTGTAAAAACAACCTTGCTTTCCAGCCAACATAAACCATAGGCAACTGAGGGCCTTATATGGCTCTAAGCTTTCTTAATCAGAAACAGATAGATGGACTGGAGCTGGCAGCTCCAAGTTAGAGGGAAGAAGGAAAAAAAAGAGAAAGGATAGCATGAAGAACAGGCAAACTTGTCAAATGGCTTTCATCCCTCTTCAGCCCTGGTGGCTTCCCAGCAAAGAATTCCTGGGGGCCACATGGCTTTGTCTTCTCTTGTGCTTGTATCTTGGTTTAAGCCAGAGGACACCAGTAATCAGACCACTGGTCAATTCAGTTTTAGAGTTTTGTGTCCGTTTAGTGGCCAGCCCTTAGGTTGGGCAACTTCACCACAGGGTTATGTGGTTTCCTGAGAGGCCAGCTGCTGCAGCAAGGAGGGGTCCTCATTCCCCAGGGCCGTAGTCTGACCCCTGGCTCCCCAGATCACTGGACTGCTTCAGTCGCATGCCTGCCTGGCCCAAGAGGCAGAGTTGGGCCCCTGCCACAGACCCAGAATAGAAAAGGCAGCCCCAGAGAGCTCTTAAGCAACCGACCCCTCTAACACAGGCCATGGCGGTTTCTAAGGTGGTGCTATTCTCCTCCCTTTCTCAATTAGCAGCAACAGCAGGACCCATTCTGGACACTGTAGCTGCATGCACTTGGCTCTCCTAAAGGATGCCACCTGCTAAAAATAGCACCAGCACATGCTTGGCCGAGTGGGCCACACCAAAGTCAAAGGACAAAGCAGGGAGGTTATTCTTGGCCCTGCTTCCTCTCCTAGAGATAGCTTGAGGCACATACAAGTGCTGGTCTCCCTCCAAGGCAGCTCAAGAAGTGGGAGTCACTCCAGCTCCTTCTTCATCACAGACATACAGAAGATGAGCTGCTTTCAGGTGGGCTGCTGTTCCTGGTCTCACAGAGGCACACCCAAGCCAAGGCCAAAGAGACGGGGTGGGGGCAGGGGCAGACCTTGCTGCCTCCTCCCACCTGGACCAGGCTACTCCTGGGTGATGGCCTGTTGAGGGCTTGGATGGTCTCATGACCTCCATGTGAGGTCTGACAGGCCATGTTATTATTAGCCAGGGAATGAGTGACTTCAAGGTTGTCTTTTCAACTGGTGCAGTCTTCAAGGCAGTTCCCAAATCTTAAGGCACAGCTGCTGAGGCAGAGGCCTTTTTATTCATAGTCATTACTTGTGCATTTAAAAGGTGCTCTCACCTGATGATAAAACAGGACTTTGGAAAGACAAGAGTTAAAGAGTGAATCATGAACTTCAGTTTTCTGTAAAACGGGGTAAGAATAACTTCCTCACAGGGTCCTAATGAGACTTAAATGACTCAAAACACTGAATGCACTCAGTTTGTGAGATAAACGGTTTTAATGTTTTAAAATCCCAGTTTCATTTTCTGGATGAGGATGGAGTGATAATGGGGCAGTAAAGGAGTGCCTGAGCATGGGATGGGAAGGGGGGAAGGAAAGGGAGGCAACGGATAAGGGAGAAGGAGGGATACCTGCACCCAGGTCAAAGCCAGCCCCGCTCTCCTTGAGTCCTGGGGTCAGCTTACTCTCCTCAGGAACTCTGTTTCCTCATCCACAGACTTGAGATACTTAGCCTTGTAGGGTTGAGAGGTTGAAAATGGCATAGTTCAAGAAATCCCTCCTCGCTGGGCATGGTGGCACACACCTATAATCCCAGCTACTCAGGAGGCTGAGGCATGAGGATAGATTGAGCCAGAGGGCAACATAATGAGACTCTGTCTCAAAGTAAATAAGAATAAAAAATTTTCAGATAGGCATGTGGTACATGCCTGTAATCCCAGTACCTGGGAGGTAGAGACAGGAGAATTAAAGATTCAAAGACAATCTCAGCAACTAACCTGTTTCCAAACAAAATTTAAAAGGGGCTGAAGGATAGCTAGGAGGTTCAATTCCCAGCACACACACCCCATACACACACCACAATAAATAATCTTCTAAAATGCCAATAGGTGTTCAATAAGTATCTATTATATACCTAAGTTACATCTGGCTCTGAGAAAAGAGAGTGCTCACGCTATACACCAAAAGCCCATCTAGCAAGGTTCACACAAAGCACACCCAGGACCACAGAAGGGGACATCTGGAAATAAAGTCCCCTTCACCCACACCATCACTTCAGGGTCTGTGCTGTGACCCTACTCTCTGGGGACACTAAGATGGACTAGGGGGAGAATGAAAATGCAACCTGGCATACCAGGGGGCCCACATGGGGTTCCCTAGGTAGCCATTAAGTCAAACTGGTGACATTTGACCTTTGGAAGCCAAGGACAAAAAGCACTGGTCTCAAAGACCAGCATGGGCCTTAATGATACTAAACAGGCTCTCAAAGTAATACGACTTACTCTGGCCCTCTGGCTTTATGCTCATGTCCCCTGGTTCCTCACTAAGCTCCTCTCTCAAACTGACCCGTAATTGATGATTTCCCTTCCAACTATAGACCAGAACCTTGGTACCTGCTTTGTTCCCAAGTGCAAATGGGCTCCATGGCACATGGCTAAGTGACCACAACCAGTCAGTATTATAGGATGGGGAACAGAATGTTTACTACCCATGGCTGCAAACTACCAACCCAAGCTACAGACACCTCCAGATGGCAAGAACCCAGACAAATGAAACTGTGCACCACTATTTGGTAACAGGAAAAAGTTAAGGAAAAGAACACCTTGAAAGCTTATTACTAGAAAGCCATTTCTCAGAATGTTGGATGATAACACACAGTCCTCTGCTACAACAATTTGCTTAGAAAGCAGCAGAAAGATCAGGAAGAAAGCCCAAGGAATGAAGGATATTCCTTGGTTCTCACAAAAGCCCTCCAGAGGACCTAGTCCAAACCCACACTTGCTAGTTTCTCTACCTCTCAATTTGTATGTTTAACTCCAGCCATTGAAACATCCTGGTGTGACCTCCAGCTTCAATTGTGCTCAGAGGTGTGAGGATTAAAGGATTAAAGAGATGCTTGCTTGCTTGCTTGCCTGCTGTTAGCACAGTAACTGTCTAGGAAGAGGCAGCCTCTAAATTTCAGTTCCAACGTCCCCAGGAGCTACTTCTGCGTCCAAATCTTGTCCCACCCCATACATGTTCACTGACAGCACTTTCCAATGGCCAAGTTTAAAATTAGGTACCAAGGCCAGCAGGTTAATTCAGAGGAGTGCCACATACAATGGATACTTGATGTTAAATATTCCCCGTGTAAGGTATTACCACCAGGAAAGGATGTGGGAGAAACAGAACTCGCCCTAGGAAACAAGGTTTAGGACTAACATACCACACTATGCAGATGAACAACCCTCAAACAGTATCAGAGCTGGGTGTGGTGGTGCACGCTTGTAATCCCAGCATTTGGGAGGCTGAGACAGGAGGATCTGGGTTCGAGGCCAGCCTCAGCCACTTAGGCACTCCACAACTTAGTGAGACCCTATTTCAAGATAAAGAATAAAAAATAGGGGCTGGGGGTGTAGCTCAGAGGTATAATGCCCAAGTTCAAAAAACAGTATAAGATAATTTCAGTGGGACAAAAGGCCTAGAGAGCTGGGCATGGTGGAACATGCCTGCAATTTCAGTACTTGGGAAGCTGGGACAGGAGAATTGCAGGTTCAAGGCCAGCCTCAGCAACATAGACTCTCAGCAGCCCAGTGAGACCTTGTTTCAAAACAAAAAAAAAATTTAAAAAATAGGGCTCCAGTGTAGCTTGGAGGTAGAACACCCCTGGGTTCAATCTCTAGTACCTTTAAGAGAGAGGAAGAGAGAGAAAATGAAGCCCAAAGAATCTAACACCCCACCACCACACACACACACACACCACAGTAGAGGAAACCTCCTCAGAATGAGTAGCCAAAGGCATTAACCCATGCCAGAAACAACTGTCAACTTTCCCACAGCAAGAAAAGAGAACAACCTGCAGGGAGGACCTGTCATTCTCAATTCACCAGGAAGACTAAGATGGAGCGACTGGGGAAACCAGGCCCACTCTCCAGGCTCATGGGCTATGAATGGCCACCCTTCGAAGCCCTAAAATGCCCACATGATCAAGACATGTTGAATCAGGAGGCTAAGTCAGCAAAGTGTGAGGAAACCAATTTGTCTCCCTTATCCTTTCAACCAAGTTTCTATGTCAGAGGCTAGGGCAAAGGAGTGCTTTTAATAAGATAGAAATTACTCAAGTGATTCAAATGAAACTTAATCTCAGGGATTCCTTGGGGTGAGAGACAATGCATCTATCATGTATCAGGCACAGTCACAGTCCCAAGTCTCACAAATATGATCACCTATCTGCAGGATGGAAAAGAGAACACTGTGGAGGCCAGAACTACCTTCTACAAGCCATGGCTATGACTAGCCCAGGGCCCAATGCAAAAGAATAATCTGGGTTACCAGATAGGTAGCAAGACAAATAACTTTTAAAATATTGATGAATTTCAGCACCTGAGCAGGTCACTTAGAAAAGATACTTCCCTCGCACTGTCACCCTGCAGTGGCCAAGTGTAAGTGCATTTCCTAGGAACTCCTACAAGGGATCCTACCTACACACAAATCCACTAGGCCTGTCTCTCACTGGCTTGGATCAGTTACCTGCACAGAACACACACAACAACAGTGCCCATTTAATCCAGTAACCACTGAAACTTTACTGATTTGCATACCTGTAAGATATGGAGGACCTCCTCTAACCTAGGATCATATTTCATAAGACTACACATGGGAATTATTACCCAGAACTTACAAAACTAGAAGTGAAACAAGGCTCAACACAAGTCAAAAAGCTCCCAAAACATGATTTCATTTGTTTCCAGTGCTCAGAAAGAGTCTTAAATAATCAGCAGGTGAACCACTTGAACGCCAAGAGCAGAGGAATCAGATAAATGATCAAGTCATGCTCCCTATTCATTTCAAAGATGCTCTGTACCTTTAAGAGGAGAAGGGCTGGGTGGTACTAAGAGTCCAAGCTTTGCTTTCTAAATAAAGTTAAGCAGTTTTTTGTTGTTTTGTTTTTTTAAATAAAAGCACTACTTGGGAAGTATTCAGCAATTATATGAGCATGTAAAGTTACTAGTTGCCAGAATTAACAGCTCTTTGTGAACAGTGTTCCTAGATCAGTAATTGCGACATCAGGGAGGAGTTAGAGGCAGCAAGGTAGCAAACCAACTAACAGACATGGTTGCAACCAGGTCCAGCAGCCCAGATTTTACTGCAGGAGATAAATTTATAAACACTAAGTTGCCTGCACTTCGGTGGGGAAAAGACTGGCAGTTTAACCTCACTAATTGCCCTGCACATACATCCTATCCTACTCAGCTTTGGGAGCCTCCACTCGCACCTGGATCGAAGTGCACCGGGTTTGTGTTAACCACGGGCAGGAAAGCAGCCTAGCACATCTCCCCGGGAGAGGAAGATGCCACAATGCCCAGGGCTTTCCAGAGGTCCAGGGTCTGTACAGCCCACCGTCATCAGAACCTTTCCTCTCCTATTCCTCCCTGGAAGAGGAAATGAGCAGAATCATGACCTAGGGCACAAAATAGCTGAACACCCAAAAGCCCGTTCTCAAGATACCCCATAACCATCGCCTATTCAAGCACATTTTAACCCATACCCTAAAAAACATGCGTGGTCCCTCCAGATCGCTGACCTGAGACGGAGGGGTGGGGGATGCCGGCCGGGAACGACACTTGAAACTGCACCCCCAGGCACGAAGTCAGAGAGCATATCGGGCTGGACAGCCTCTACTTCTTCGGCCATGCTTAAGGGGGCCGCAAGTGCAAATCCCCCTCCAGACACCCAAGCCCTCGACCTCAGAACCCTAACTCGGTTCTAGCGGTCTCTTCGCCCCAAACGCGATTCCGAGCACAGTCGGTGTCCCAGCCCATCCTCCCGGCTCGGTCTACCAAGCCCTCTCCACTTGTTCTCCACACGGAACTCTAGGCACCAGGCTCGGATTTGCAACCGCCACCGGGCCGACCCAGGGCGAGCGGACAAGGCCCAGAAGTTGGGTGAGGCTCCGGAAATGATCAATTCAACTCCGATCTCTCAGCTAGGGGAGGGGGTCTCCGCGGACCTCGGGGGACCTCCTCGCCCTTCGGAGCACCTGGCCCTGCCCACGGCCCGCCCCGCCACCGCCTCTCGGGGCTCCGACTGGGTACACACGACCTTTGAAAAAGTAAACGCGAGTGGGGCTGGGCGACCTTGGGTGGGACGCGCTCGGGTCCGCCTCGTAGGCGGTGTGCGCGCTCGGAAAGTTAAGGAGAAGGGGCGCCTCAGGCGTCGCGTCCTCGCCCCCGCCCCCGAGGACGGTGACGCGCGTGGGGAAGGGGGAGGCGAGGCTCCGAGCGCCGCCCCGAGCCACGCACACGCGATCTGTCACCAGGAGCCCGCCGACAGACGACCCCGCGAGGAAGACCGGGGGGCGCACAAGCGAGCGAGGACAGGCCTGCTGACAGCGTCCGGCCCGCGCCTCTGCCCCGGGGGCACCTGGAGCGCGCGTCGCACCCTGCACCTGCACCCCAACACCCCGACGGCGCCCCTACAAGGCCCGGGCAGGGGGCGCCCAGGCCAGCCGCCCTCGGCAGCCCCGACTTACCCGCTCCTCCGCGACCGTCGGGGTGCAGAGTCCTCGCGCCGCCCCCCAGCCCCCGCCTCGCCCCGCGGCCCGGCCCCGAAGCGCAGCGCTCCGGCCGCTCCCCCACGTGCTCGCCCAGGCCAGTGGAACACAGAGACATTAAATACTGAGGACGCGCAGCGACGTGCCCGCGGCGCGACGCAAAGCCCCGCCCCTCGCCCTCAAGCCCCCGCGCCCCCGCCCCGCCCGCTCACCTGCGCGTGCGCGCGCCGGCCGCTCCCGCCCGGACCTCGCGCGCCTCTCCCAGCTGCGCCAGAGGGGGCGCGGTCTGGAGCGCTCCGCGAACCTCCCGCCGCCTCCCGGAGCCGGCCCGGCCCGGGATCTCGCGAGAGGAGCTGTAATCTCGGCGGAGGCCGGGAGAAGGGCCTGGCTGAAGCTTTCAGATCTCGGGGGAATTTGGATGCTCTGCCCCGAAAGCCCAGCCAGGCTTCCGCCCTGGACGGTCGCAGGGGGCGGGGGTCAGTTTAGCGGTCTCCAGCCTCTGGACGAGAGTCCTTGCAAAAGGCAGAGACTGGTGAGATGCAGGACTCCTCTTGCCTCGGGGCTGAAACTTCCCGGTAACCGTCGTAACATTGTAATGCATAAGAGTTGGCCATTAATCATTTTTCAGTAAGTGTATCCTGGTGGTACCGGCCCCACTCAATTGCAACTTTCTTGCCTATTTTCGCAACTTGATGGTGTCTGAGTGGAACACTTTCCTCAAAATGGGCTCGGATTTGGGAATGATTCCTGCGAAGAGATCGTCCCCATGAGTCACTCATGTTCTCCAGGAACTTGGGAAAATAAATTCCCTCCAGACAATTGAACAGGGTGGGGTTGTGGCTGGCAAACCCTCTCTGATCTTTAAGACACGAGGACTTTGAGCATTTGTTTGAAATGTATATATGGAGAGAGAGAGAGAGAGAGAGAGAGAGAGAGAGAGAGAGAGAGAGAGGAAGAGATCATGCTAAGAATCAGTACTCGTGGAAACTAATCTTCACTAGCCATCAAATGCAAATTTACAGGACAAAGAAATGCCATTTGCCTATTGAGTTTTATGTGTAAATTCTCTCTCTCTCTCCCCCCCCCCCCTCTCTCTCTCTCTCTCACACACACACACACACACACACACACACGCGCGCGCATATATTAAATCCTAAGTGCTTGATGTGATGAGTGCCAAGAAGGAAACAAGAGGAAGCTGACAGAGGAAGAAAAATAACAAGATCTGATTTAGGTCCTGAGATCAAGCAAGGCCTTAGGTGAAATTTAAACATCTATTGGAAGAGGAGGAGCTAGCCTTGCAGATTGAATACGGGCATAAGGGGTGGGGAATATCTTCAGCGGAGCCAATATACCCGCAAAACCAAGAAACAGCTTCTGGTTAACTAGAGATTAAAGAGGGGGGTTGAGTGTCAAGGCCAGGGGTCAAGGTCAAGGGAGGATTTGTTTCTTGGTTGTTAGGGTTTGGGGAAGGGAGGAGAGGTTGGGTCTTCTTGAGTTCTATTCTACTTTGCCCAACATCAGTCATGATTTCACCTCCAGGCCTTTGCACCTGTGATTACCTCCACCTGGAATTTTCTGCAGTGAACTGCAGAGGTTGCTCCCTCACCTCTTGCTCAAGGTCACCTACTCAGTGAAGCCTCTAGACTGTATATTTAATTTTATTTATTTACACTTTTATTGATGCAATGTAATTATATATCATAGATTCAAAATGATACAAATACACACACACACACACACACACACACTATTTTGGACCATATATAAAGCTGTAACTATGCTGGGCACATGCTTGTAATCCAAGCAACTATGGAGGCTGAGGCAGGAGGATTGCAAGCTTGAGGTTAGCCCATGCAATTTGCTGAGACCCTGTCTCAAAATAAAAAATAAAAAGGGGGGAAAAGATGAAAAAAAAAGAAGAAGGAGCCAGGCATGGTGACCCACTCTTGTAATCCTAGTACGTGGGAGGCTGAGATAGATGGATCCTTGGTTCAAAGTCAGCCTTGGCAATTTAGCAAGGCTCTCAGCAACCTAGTAAGACCCTGTTTCCAAATAAGAAATAAAATCGGGCTGGGATTATAGCTAGAAGATAGAATGCCTCTGGGTTCAATCCCCAGTACAACACACACACACACACACACATGGGCTGGGGGTATGGCTTGGAGGTAGAATGCTCCCCTAGCCCAATTTTATTTCTTATTTGGAAATGGGGTCTCACTAGGTTTGATGAAGTAGAACAGAAAGAATAAAAATTTAGGCAGAAAAGAGACAGATTGGGAAAGAAAAGGAAAAATATAGTTTTAAAATCTGGAGAGTTCATAATCTCTAACTCCACCCTATAGGATGTGTTGGGTTTTAGGCTGAAGCCTCAATAGATCCACACCCTTAATCTCCTGGCCCCTCACCCCACCAGAGACTCCTGAGATCCTTGCATACCTCAGCCAGCTACCACCCATCTTTAAACCTGAGGAAGAGGAGGTCCAGACTTCTGTTGTACCCACGCCTTCTTGGAAATTCTATATAAGGACTGAAAAGGCTGCAAAGACTCTTGGCCTGGATGATCTCCTCTCACCTGTCTTCTCCCTCCAGTCCTTTATTTTCCTAAATAAAACTCCTGCCTTGCCGGGCGTGGTGGCATACGATTGTAATCCCAGCATTTGGGAGGCTGAGACTGGAGGATCCGGGTTCTCCGCCAGCCTCAGCTACCTAGTGAGGCACTCCGCAACTTAGTGAGACCTGTTTTCAAAATAAAGAATTTAAAAAATAGGGCTGGGGGTGTAGCTTGGAGGTAGAATGCCCCTGGGCTCAATCCCCTGTACCGCAAAAAAACAAAAACTCCTGCCTTTGTCCCTGACTGGCACGTGTTGAAATTCTTTTCACCAAGGAGGCCAAGGACCCGTGCTGTCCCACGACAGTTTGATGAGAGTCTCACTACTTGCTGAGGCTTTCCTTGAACCTGTGATCCTCCTATCTCAGGCTCCCAAGTACTGGGATTACAAGCATGTGCCACCATGCCTGGCTCACCCCTAGCCCCTTTTTGTGTGTGGGGGGGGGGGGTGGGGGGGG
>PVLC010017585.1:0-33489 GCA_004027655.1 Graphiurus murinus
TTTTTTTGCGGTACTGGGGATTGAACTCAGGGGCATTCTACCTCCAAGCTATACCCCCGGCCCTATTTTTTATTCTTTATTTTTGAAACCGAGTCTCACTAAGTTGCAGAGTGCCTCACTAGGTAGCTGAGGCTGGCCGCGAACCCGGATCCTCCGGTCTCAGCCTCCCAAATGCTGGGATTACAAGCGTGCGCCACCACGCCCGGCTTGGCTAAGTTATATTTTCTATAGAAGAAATTTTTGTTGTTGTTGTACTAGGGATGGAACCCAGGGGCATTCGACCTCCAGGCTATACCCCCTGTCTGATTTTATTTTTTGTGGTATTGAGGATTGAACTCAGGGGCATTCTACCTCCGAGCTACATCCCCAGTCCTATTCTTTATTCTTTATTTTGAAATAGGGTCTCGCTAAGTTGTGGGGGGCCTCACTAAGTAGCTGAGGCTGGCTGCAAATCTGGATCCTCCTGTCTCAGCCTCCCAAATGCTGGGATTACAAATGTATACCACCACACCCGGCTTTGTCACTTTTTTTTTTTTTTCTTTTTCTTTTTTTGTAGTGCTGGGGATTGAAGCCAGGGTCTTGTGCACTTGTGCATGGTAGGCAAGAACTCTACCACTGAGCCACTTCCCTAACCCCCAAGAAATCTTTTTTTTTTTTTTTTTTTTTTTTTTTTTTTGCGGTACTGGGATTGAACTCAGGGCCATTCTACCTCCGAGCTATACCCCCAGCCCTATTTTTTATTCCTTATTTTGAAACAGGGTCTCACTAAGTTGCCAGATCTTCCAGTCTCAGCCTCCCAAATGCTGGGATTACAAGTGTGTGCCACCATGCCTGGCTTCCCCCAAGAAATCTTTAGACGGCTCTTTCCCTGTCCAATTAGCCAACTCACTGAGAACTGATCTTTCTACCTCAGAAAGTCTCTAGTCTCCATCCCCCTTCTCCATCGCAGGGCACTAGTCCAAGTCATCGTCTCTCCCACACTTTGTACCAGCCTTAAATGGGTCTCCTTTCTTTCTCATCCTAGTCTATTCTCTGCAGTGCCACAGTTATTTTGCTACAATATGTTTCTCCTCTTCATGATTTCAGAGTCTGGAACAGGTGGCTCCCCTTACCCCCATACTGGGGATTCAACTCAGGGGTGCTCTACCACTGAGCTACATCCCCGGCCCTTTTTATTTTGAGATAGGATCTCGCTACATTACCAGGTTGGCCTCAAACTTGTGATCCTCCTGCCTCAGCCTCCCAAATAGCTGCAATTTCATCAACTTACCTTTTTTGGCCTCAGCTCACATTGCTTCTGCAACCCACCACTCAGGGCCCGACAACTCAGAACATGTGTTGACTTTTCACACCTCCCACACTGGGCCCACAATGTCTCAGGAGCCAGTGTCTGAGAAATGCAGCTTCCGAACACCACCTGCCGAGACAGCAGCCTTCTACTATTTGGGAAAGAAGAGCTCCTGGTGCCAGGAAGGTGCACCTGCTAGGCCAGCCAGGCCCACCCTGCTACTCAGCAGAGTCCCTACTTTCCCAGCCAATGGCCCTCCTGTCATGCTTATGCAAAACCCTCCACCTTGGAATGACTTAACCATGTTCAAGGCTCTGTTCTAAGCATTGTACATTAATGCTCGCTTATAGAATGCTCGTCTATTATCCCCATCGTATAGACAGATGAAGTGGAGCACACCTGTAATACTTACGAGGTTGAGAAAGGAGGATTGCAACTTAGCAAGAGCATGTTTCAAAAGATAAAAAGGACTGGGAGTGTAGCTCAGAGGTAAAATGTCCCTGTGTTCAATCCCCAGCCCCCCCCCCCATACACACACACACAAAAGATAGATGAGGAAACTGAAGCACAAAGAGTAAAAAACTCACTCGCTGCTACACAACTCATCTAAGTTGTGGATGGGGGCCTATAGAATGCCATCGGCTGGGCATAGTGGCACATGCCTGTAATCCCAGTACTTGGGAGGCTGAGACAGGAGGATCACAGGTTCGAAGCCAGCCTGAACAACTCAGTGAGGTTCATATCAACTTAGTGAGACCCTGTTTTCAAATTAAAAAATAATAAAATAGGGCTGGGGTATAGCTTGGAGGTAGGTTGTAGTACCTACCACTCTTTGCCTAAGGTAGGCATGAAGTCTAGAAGAGGTAACCATCGAATGGCACATATAATAGAGTTTTGCACATAGGAGTCAAAACATCTTTCTAAGGTTGGGGGTGTAGTTGAGGACTAGAATGTTTACCTACCATGCAGAGAGGCCCTGGGTTTGATTCCCAGCCCAGCAATGCGAAGAAAATCAGATAATTTTTTTTTTTGGTACTGGGGATTGAACCCAGGAGAATTCTACCTCCAAGCTACACCCTAGCCCTATTTTTTGTTATTTTGAAACAGAGTCTTACTAAGTTGCAGAGAGCCTCACAAACTGAGGCTGGCCACAAACCTATGATCTTTCTATCTCAGCCTTTCAAGTACTGGGATTACAAGCGTGGGCCACTACACCCAGCCTAAAATAAAATATTTAAAAACTTTCAGCCGAGAGTGGTGGCGCACGCTACTGCAAAAATAAATAAATATAAAAACTTTCTATTTACTTGACTTTTTTTTTTGCAGTACTGGGGATTGAACCCAGGGGCATTCTACCTCCAAGCTACACCCCCAGTCCTATTTTTTATTCTTTATTTTGATTTTTTTTTTTTTTTTTTTTTTTTTTTTTTTTTTTTTTTTTTTTTTTTTTTTTTTTTTGCGGTACTGGGGATTGAACTCAGGGGCATTCTACCTCCGAGCTACACCCCCAGCCCTATTTTTTTATTCTTTATTTTGGAACAGGGTCTCACTAAGTTGTGGAGAGCCTCACTAAGTAGCTGAGGCTGGCCACGAACCTGGATCCTCCGGTCTCAGCCTCCCAAGTACTGGGATTATAAGCGTGTGCCACCACTGACATTTCTACTCATCATTCAATCCCTGCTCAAACTGTACCTCCTCTGGGAAGTTCTCAAGCCCCACCTGCATCCTACCATACTCTTCCTGTAGCTCATTTCAGCTGGGTGTTTTGTGTTGAGAAGCACATGTTTACCTCTCACTGACAGTGACTTTCCTAGGGGCAAGTATAGACTCCATGTTCCTGGGTAGGGCCCTTGGAAAGAAGGCAGGCCAGAAATTTGTCTAAAGTCAAGTGGCAAAGCTGGAAGCAGAAGCCTGCCTTCTGACTTCCAGGCCCCGCAGTCACCCCCACCCAGGGTGTCAGATGCTACCCTCACGCAACTGCCTCTTTCTGTGGAGCTGGGAAAGAAGCAGATTATAGGACACTAAGGGGAGAGGGAGTGAGCTCAGCTGGGACTCCTGACCTCAGGCTTCCTTGAGCTCCAGGCAGCCTGCCTCTGCTACTCCTTCCCAGTCCCTGGAGGACTCCAGCAGCTCCCTAATGTCGTCCATCAGAGCTGTTGCTGGAAGTGTGTGACACCATGCAAACAAGAGACCTTGTGTCTGACTCTGTGTGATTCCGTGTGTAGAGCAGTACAGGTGAGTCTATGTATAAGACTGCTCAGCTTTGTCCCCTCATGGGACAGTGGGTGGGTGTCAAGAGGTGTGTGTTTGCACCTCCACTTCTTGGAACACTGGGAAGTCCCAGGACCACAATCGGATGTGGGGCAGAAATACCCCCACTCACCCAAAGTTCCCTGGCCACAGGTCCCTTTCCCCTGACCAGTGGTAAACCACTGAGGGTGTGGACAGATGAGGCAGCATGGCCCTGACTGGTCAGGGTCCTCCTGCTGCTGTGGGACCAGAGACCCTCCCCGCCCCCATCCTAGACAGACAAGAACAAGCTGCCTGAACAGTCTGGACTTGAAGTTGGCAGGTGCCCAACCTTGCACCAAGTGGCTTCACGCAGCAAATTCGCAACCGGTTGCCCCCAGCCCCAGTTGACATTTGGAAGAAGGGTGGAAAAGGAGTACTGTCTTGGGTCAGATGGGCCAAGTGGCTTTTGAGTGCTTTACAGCCTGAAGGGGTTAATTCTCACACGGTCGGGGAAGGGGGAGGGGTTTATAAAAAGCCACAGACCCACTGGAGGCGCCTGACCCGGGGCCAGGGCTCCCCATCTCCCTTCCCTGGGCAGCTCCGCCCCGTGCCCCGCCTAGACCACTACCCCAGCCTGGGAAAGGGGCCCCGAGAGGGGGAAGGGACCCTGTCCCACACCCCCTGCCCCAAGGGGCGGCGACGAGCCCTGGACTGTCCTACCTCGCGGCCTGGGCGGCGCCGTCCCCGCCACGCTGGGGCTCCAGGCTGGCCATGGCTGCGCGACCCCGAGCTCGCGGGCGCGTTATTAATAGCCGGCCCGGCCGCCACCGCTCGGCGCCCGCCGCACTGCCAGCTGCAGCCGACACCGGATCCCGGCCGGCGCGCCCACTTGGCCCGCGCTGCGGCCCGCGGAGGAGGGGGAGGCCGCGGCCCGCGGGAGCCCCTCCCCGAGCGGTGGGGGGGCGAGAGGCCGCTCCCAAGCCCGCCCACCCGACAGCTTCCCGAACCTTCCTTCTCCCACCTTCCCTTCCCGGGTCGCGGTTGTGGGGGAGGAGGGGAGAGGAGAGGGCTCTGCAGCCCCAGGGGAGCCCTGCCCTGTCCGCTCAGGACCCCGCACCCTTGGCCACGCGTGGCTCGGAGTGTCCGCGCCCCCGATCCCCACCCGCGCAGGGGTTGGAGCGCCCTCCGGGGCCGCAGCTGTCGTGAAGGGGTGGGGCAGGGCAGGGCGTCGGCCCGGGACTGCGGGGACCTGGGGGCCTCTGGCTGAGGGCCACGTCGGAGGCCTGCAAAGGGGTTAAGGCGGTGGGATTGAGTCCATTTAGCCCCACTTTCTCTTCTTTTTCTTTTTTGGAACCCAGGGGCCTTCTACCTCCAGGCTACACCCCCAGACCTACTTTATTTTTTATTTGGAAAACAGGGTCTCCCTAAGTTGCTGAGAACCACATTAAGTTGCTGAATCTGGCTTCGAATCTGCGATCCTCCTGTTCCAGCCTCCCAAGTAACTGGGATTACAAGCGTGTGCCACCACGGGGGCCTTAGCCCCACTTTCTGCCCCCCTATCCTGGAGATTTTCTAGGGTCTCCCCATGTGCTCCACCTGTCACCCCCACAATTCCAGCTTCTGTCATCGTCACGTCCTCCCCTCACTGGTGTCAAGGTCAGACTTGGACACTGAAGTCTGTCTCTCCACGTGGGAGGCTGCTGAGCCCATTCCAGACCAGGCCTCGCATTTTTCCACTCAGTCCTGGGCCCTGGAGTCCTGGGCCCTGCGGGGCTTTGACTCAGTAGCCCCAGGGGCTGGAGCCTGTGTTTAATGAGAACCCTGGAGGGTGGGGTGGGGAAATCATGCTTTGGGGTGAATGTGTGTGGCTTTGTGCATTGTGTCCCTCGTCCTCACCCTGGCTTGGTGTGTGGAATGGCGATTGTGGAGTTGTGTGCCCATGTGTGAGCATGTGGATGTGTGACAGTATGGTCACAGGATGAACATATGTGGCAGTTGTGCCCATTGTGGAGTGTCCTTTGGTGTGTGTTGGGGGGGGCTGGCAGAGACTCTGAGACGTGTGTCTGTTCTGTGTGTGATTGTGATTGTGTCTGACTGATGTGTGTAATTGCAGCAGCTAGGGGTGGGGGGCGCTCGGAGCAGATGTGTGGAGCTCTGTATGACTGGCGTGCGTGCCTGCGTTCATCTACCCTCTGTATATTTATATCTCTCTGTCTAATGCAAGGAGGTGGAAGATTAACACCCAGGGTAGCCCAATATATCCTTGTAAGGTCTGCATGAGAAAAAGTCGGGTTTTGGAGGCGGCTGGTCATTTTCTGACTTACCCCTGAAATATTCCAGGGGAGGAGGTTGGCAGCACCTCAGCTGGTCCTTCAACAGCTGCTGCCAGTCAGAGGGAGCGATGGGAGCAAGCACCAGGCCTGCCAGCAGGCGCTGTTTACTGTGGGTGCTAGGCAACAGGCAGCAAGGGTGGCATTCAGAGGGGCTATCCCTTCTCCTCCAACCCCCTGCCCAGAAGCTGGCCCTGGGCAGACCCCCAAGACTAAATTCTGTAACCTCCCTTAGCTTCCCTTAAGTCTTTTTTGTTTGTTTGTTTGTTTGTTTGTTTTTTTACCAAAAAAACCCCCTTTATTGAAATATTAATTTCAACTCTAATGAAACAAATGCCTAATTTAAAAATTTCTCTGCTCCCTGCTAGAATTTACAGGGAACAAAAATGTCTACAGGGTTCAATCTGTCAAGAGCCTAGAGATTTTAAACTAATCATGTTTTCAAGTCCAAGAAATGAAGCCATACCATAGACTTATGTTGGAAGTCCCTCAGCAAAACAGGAACCAACATCCTGAAATCTGTAAGATGTGCAAGATGATCTTCTGCTATTTGGTTATTTCTTGGATGCTGCCAACTCTACTACTTCTTAGTGTAGTTCTTTTAAGGGAAAGGTAGAGAAAGGCAACACATTTCAGTTCTAAGTCAATGTTAAAATTAGCTTCTCTCTCTTTCCTCTTCCTTTTCTTCTTTTCCAACTGGCTAGTAGCATCAGCAAAAAACATAATTTCACTTTTGGCCTCACATTCCCTCTTGAAGTAATCGAGACCTGCCATGTTGAAGCCGATACCATCCCGGACTTGTCTGACTTTTGAAATTGTTGTTTCCTTTAATTTTTCTATCACTGGCACAAGCATTTGATTGCTAGTGATCTGTCCAAGGGAATCCTGAGGAGAAAGAAGAGGCACCGACATATAAGCTCAACATCAGAGCCCAGCTGGATGAATTCATTAAAGAGCTGAAGAATGTCCGGGACATAAGAGAAAGGCAACACTAGCAGAGACTCTTCTAGTTCACTTAACTTGATCCCTTTAAAAGTCTCTAGTAGCCGGGCATGGTGGCGCACGCTTGTAATCCCAGCATTCGGGAGGCTGAGACCGGAGGATCTGGGTTCGCAGCCAGCCTCAGCTACCTAGTGAGGCACTCCGCAACTTAGTGAGACCCAGTTTCAAAATAAAGAATAAAAAATAGGGCTGGGGGTATAGCTCAGAGGTAGAATGCCCCTGAGTTCAATCCCCAGTACCGCAAAAAAAAAAAAAAAAAAAAAAAAGTCTCTAGTACATAAGCTGAAGGTGAAATATTGCCATAAGCCATCAGGATGGGGTTGGTGGAAAGAGAAACCTCTTTCCCTGCAGCTTTACAAATGGCTTTGTGTTCTTTCATTTTTGCAGTTTCTTCTCAGTACAGTTCAATGGCCTCCATGATCCTTTCAGCTGCTTTGACTGTTTCAATAGTTTTCTTTCCAGTAAAGTAACTGTTGTCTTGAGTCTCTTCTGGAACAGCTGATTGGTCTTCTTTGGCCACACTCTCCTCATATTCTGCTTTCCTTCCATCTCCCTTTCTTCCTCTAGAATAAGAGGCTCCCATGTTCTCTCCCAAAGTCTCAGAGATTTGTCATGGGATGATGACACAACATAATCTCCACTGGGGCTTATAGCCAAACACCATATTCTGGGTACTGTTTCCTGGTGGTGGCCCTCCAGAGTCTGTATGTGTTCAAATTTGTCTGGATCCCATTGCTTAATCTTATGGTCCTTCCCAGCGGTGAAAAAGAGGTGAGACTTAGGTACAAACTGTAGATATATCACACTGTCATCATGTGCAAAGAGAGACTTGTGGGCAGTCCCCAAAGTCCAAGCCCCAGATTTTCACATTCCTATCAGCAGAGCCTGTTGCTATTAGTGCTCCATCATAAGAGATGTCCATGCATATGACAGGCAGTTGTGTCCATATAATGACAGAAAAAACTTTAAGATATTAACGCAGAAAATTTTCACAGTACAGTCCAGCAAAGACACAGCCAATAGCTTTTGGTTGGGAGGGTATCTGACACACAGAACATCTTCATCTAGTTGTAAGGTTTGGGCTTGCTTCACGGAAAGCCTCTTCTGGGTACTATTTTCATCTTTCACCAACTCAAAATCCCAGAACTTGACGGATTTATCTGCACCACCAGTCACAAAGCCACGCTGATCTGGAGAGACAGACATGGACCACAAAGCTCCATCGTGGGCATCAATTGTCTCCAGCAGATTTCCTGAAGCCAATTCATAAAGCTGCAACTTCCCTGTCTTTGTTCCTATCACCACCTGCCTATCACCAGGTACAAAGAAAGAGCAAAGTGCATATTCACAGGTCATCGTGCAAATACACTGCAGTGTAGACCTGTTCCATATCTTAATGGAATCAGCTGCTGCCAAAAGGACAGCAATATTGTTTGAGCTGAATGACAAAGTTCGCACTGCGATGACCACCGATGGTGACTCTGCTTGTCCTGACCGGCTGAGGCGAAGGCAAGGATGTATCCAGCGAATACAATTTCACCAGGTTGTTTTGCAGCAAGAAGACAGCCTTTAACTCTCCTTGAGGAGAGTGAATCAAGTCAAAGGATTTGATTTTGGTAGAAGTTTTGATATTAGTCACCTGCTGGATTTCATCTTGCAGCGTCATTTCAACATTGATTTCAAGGTCCTCCTTCTCCCCCTGGAAGAATCTAATTTTGCTTTCTTCATCTTCTTATCCATTTTCTTCTGAACTTCCTCTTTGGAAAGGATATAAAACACTTCTAGCACAGAGTCAGTGCCATGGCAAGCAAGAATCCTGCCTGTCTTGTCGACTGCAAGGTTCACAACTCTGTCTCTTCCTTCCCATATGATGAAACCAGCTTTTCTATATGAAAGGATACGATCCTCAGGAGTCTCATCCATCTCAAGGGTGCCATCCTCTGCTTCAGCTGAGTCCTGTATTCTAGGAGAAGACTCTTTGACTTTCTTGGGCTGTGGTTCTTCTAGATCTTCAATCTCTTGTAGATTAGGCTATACTCCAAGCCCTCAGTTCACTGTCTGAAGCCCCAGGGATGAGTCGATTTTCTTCTGACACCAGAACCAACCCCCATACCTCGGTTCGGTGGCCAACCATTGTTTTGAAACAGTACTGGGTATCAAGGTCCCACCATTTCACCATGGTATCTTTCCCACAAGTAACGAGAAGATTCTTTTCTCGTAAAAACAATGCTCGTGTGATGGCGTCTTTGTGTCCCTTTAGAGGGTAGAGGCCACTTTCGTTAGTCACATCCCACATGATGACATCTGTATCCTTGGACCCAGAAGCCAGTCAGCCTCCTAGCTGATTATACTTCAAGCTAGTGATAGCTGCTTTGTGTCCATTGAAGGTCACATTTCCTTCCCCACGCAGGAGACTGAAGATCCGGATAGACCCATCCTCATAACCAACAGCTAAGTGCAGCCCACCTGGGGAGGGGCGCAAGCAAGTGACTTCTTGTTTAAGCCCCTGAAGGATGAGGATCTTTTCTCCTTTCCTTAAGTCCCACATGAAAACGTGTTCACAGGCTGGTAATGTCACATAGCGTCCTTTCTCACCATGAAGTGTTACAAAGACAATATTACCTTTTTGGCTGCCAATCAGGCCAAAAACTGCACTAGCGACATAGTAGAGATACTGCTTGGTGAGCCCCATGTTATGTCTGATACCCTAGATGAGGAAATACAGATCTCGCCTTCTTTTGCAGAGGGTTCACGAACTCATCTTCAAAGACTCCGCCATCACCGCTTCCTATTTCACAGACTTCCAAAACACATTGTTTCTGAAGGCGTGTACCGTGGAAACAGACGCTAGGGATCGACCACAAATACCCCGCCTTGCTGTAGCCGACCCCGCAAAGCCTTCAGCCTGGATCCGTCCGACTCAACCAGCAAAGCAGCAAAGCGAAGGTAGTCCGTAGCATCCTCAAGCTCAGGATTCACATCAACCTCCATAAGGCGCTGGCCGACTGAACCCGCCTCCCTTAAGTCTTTTTTAATTTTTTTTTTTTCCAGTACGGGGGATTAAACTCAGGGGCAGTCTATTGAACCCAGGCCCAGTTTACCTCCAAGCTACACCTCCAGCCCGATCTTTTTTTTTTTTTTTTAGCAGTACTAGGGATTGAACTCAGGGGCATTCTACCTCTGAGCTATACCCCCAGCCCTATTATTTATTCCTTATTTTGAAACCGGGTGTCACTAAGTTGTGGAGTGCCTCACTAGGTAGCTGAGGCTGGCCGTGAACCCGGATCCTCCAATCTCAGCCTCCCAAATGCTGGGATTACAAGCATGTGCCACCACGCCAGGCTCACCGATTTTATTCTTTATTTTGAAACGGGGTCTCATTAAGTTGCAGCAGGCCTCACTAAACTGCTGAGGCTGGCCATGAACCTGCGATCCTCCTGTTTCAGCCTCCCAAGTACTGGGATTACAAGTGTGTGCCACCACACCCAGCCTTTTTTAATTTTTATTTTTTGCTGTACTGAGGATCGAACTCAGGGGCATTTTACCTCTGAGCTATAAACCCAGCCCTATTTTTTTTTTTTTTCGGTACTGGGGATTGAACTCAGGGGCATTCTACCTCCAAGCTTTACCCCCAGCCCTATTTTTTATTCTTTATTTTGAAACCGAGTCTCACTAAGTTGTGGATTACCTTACTAGGTAGCTGAGGCTGACCGCAAACCCAGATCCTCCAGTCTCAGCCTCCCAAATGCTGGGATTACAAGCGTGCACCACCACACCCGGCTGCCCAGCCCTATTTTTTATTCTTTATTTTGAAACAGGATCTCACTAAGTTGCAAAGGACCTCACGATGTAGCCGAGGCTGGCTGCGAACCCATATCCTCCTGTCTCGGCCTCCCAAGCACTAGGATTACAAAGTGTGTGCCACCATGACCGGTTCTGTTAATTTTATTTTGAAATAGGGTCTCGCATCTGGGCATGGTGATGCACACTTGTATCCCAGTACTTGGGAGGCTGAGACAGAAGGATCACAGGTTCGTGGCCAGCTTCAGCTACTTAGTGAGGTCCTCCACAACTTAGTGAGACCTTGTTTCAAAATAAAGAATAAAAAATGGGGCTGGGGGTGTGGCTCAGAGGTAGAATGCCAATGGGTCCAATCCCCAGTACCACTAAAAGGAAAAAAAGAAAAGAAAGAAAGAATTAAGCCGGGCATGGTGGCGCACGCTTGTAATCCCAGCATTCGGGAGGCTGAGACCGTAGGATCCGGGTTCGCGGCCAGCCTCAGCTACCTAGTGAGGCAATCTGCAACTTAGTGAGACTCGGTTTCAAAATAAAGAATAAAAAAAAGGACTGGGGGTGTAACTCAGAGGTAGAATGCCCCTGAGTTCAATCCCCAGTACTGCAAAAAAAAAGAAAAAGAAAGGTCTGGGGGTGTATCCCGGAGTTAGAATGCCCCTGGATTCAATCCCCAGTACTGCCAAAAAAAAAAAAAAAAAAAAATAGGGCTTGGGATGTAGCTCGGAGGTAGAATGCCCATGAGTTCAACCCCCAAAAAATAAAATAAAATAAAATTTAAAAAAAGAAAGGCCGGGCGTGGTGGCGCATGCTTGTAATCCCAGCATTTGGGAGGCTGAGACCGGAGGATCCAGGTTTGAGGCCAGCCTCAGCTGCTTAGTGAGACCCTCCACAACTTAGGGAGACCCTATTTCAAATTAGAGGATAAAAAATAGGGCTGGGGCTGTAGCTCGGAGGTAGCATGCCCCCAGGTTCCATCCCCAGTACTGCAAAAAATAAATAAATAAACAAACAAATAAATAAAATAAGAAAGAAAGTCGGACGTAGTGGTGCACACTTGCAATCCCAGTACTCGAGAGGCTGAGACGGGAGGATCCAGGTTCATGGACAGCCTCAGCTATTTAGTTAGGCCCTCTGCAACTTAGTGAGACCCTGTTTCAAAATAAAGAATAAAAAATAGGACTGGGGATGTAGCTTTGGAGGTAGAATGCCCCTGGGTTCCATCCCCAGTACTGAAAAAAAAAAAAAAAAAGAAGAAGAAAGAAAGGAAAATAAAAGAAAAAATTTGTTGGATGAAGGAAGGAAAAGATGGTGGTCATACCTAGGCCAACCAGGCAACATTTGATGCCTGTTATGTGCTAGGCCGGGGAGCACTAGTCTACTCCAAGAGACAGACGTATATGTGCCCAGACAGAGTGTGGTAGGTGAGGTTGTGGGGACTGTGTCAGGCCTTTGTCAGAGCAGACAGCCTTATTTGACCCAGGCCTGCAGGAAGCTCACCCCATACAGGAGTCTAGAACCCTCATCCGGGGAGACAGCCGAGGCAGGGGATAAGGCCAGATCATGGGCTGAATGACTGATAGGCGCTGAGGACCAGGGAGGCCAGGGCTGGAAGAGATTAATTCCAGGACTGGAAAGGCTGGCGGCTCATGACTGAGTAACCTGGGCCTGGAGGATGGAAGATAAAGGGTGTTTCAGAGCTAGGCACAGACAGTGCTTGGAAAGATAAGCACAGCCAGTTATATAATCCCCAGTTATGCAAAACAGAAAAGAAGAAGAAGAAAAGAAAAGAAAAAGAGGTTTCTCTCCTGGTCCACTTAGGATCAGGGCAGTGACCCATCCAACTGTTTTTTTTTGGGGGGGGGTGGGATACTGAGGATTCTACCTCTCAACTACACCACTAACCGTATTTATTTATTTATTTATTTATTTATTTATTTATTTATTTATTTATTTATTTATTTGCAGTACTGGGGATTGAACTCAGGGGCATTTTAACTCTGAGCTACATCCCCAGTCCTATTTTTTATTCTTTATTTTGAAACAGGGTCTCACTAAATTGCAGAGAGCCTCACTAAGTAGCTGAGGCTGGCCGAAAACCTGGATCCTCCAGTTTCAGCCTCCCAAGTACTGGGATTACAAGTGTGCACCACCACGCTAGGCTTTATTTAATTATTTAATTTTGCGGTACTGGGGATTGAACACAGGGGCATTCTACCACCAAGCTACACCCCCAATCCTGTTTTTTATTCTTTTTTTTAAAATTTATTTATTTATTTATTTTGTGGTACTTGGGATAGAACCCAGGGGCATTTTACCTCTGAGCTCCAACCCCAGTCATATTTTTATTCTTTATTTTGAAACAGGGTTTCACTAAATTGCAGAGGGCCTCACTAAATAGCTGAGGCTGGCCACGAACCCAGATCTCTGTCCTCAGCCTCCCAAGTACTGGGATTACAAGCATGCGCCAATATGCCCAGCTATTTATTTATTTATTTATTTATTTATTTATTTATTGCAGTACTGGGAATTAAACTCAGGAGCATTCTACCTCTGAGCTACACCCCCAGTCCTATTTTATTATTTATTTTGAAACAGGTGTGACTAAACTGCAGAGGGCCTCACTAAATTGCTGAGGCTGGCTGCAAACCTGTGATCCTTCTGTCTCAGACTCCCAAGTACTGGGATTACAAGCATGTGCCACCATGCCCGGCTTCTATTATTTTTATTTTGAAACAGGATCTCACTAAGTTGCAGAGAGCCTCACTAAATTGCTGAGGCTGGCCAGGAACCTATGCTGAGGCTGGCCAGGAACCTATGCTGAGGCTGGCCAGGAACCTGTGATCCTCTTGTTTCTTAATCTCCCAAATACTGGGATTACAGTACCACGCCCGCACCCATGGCTCTCCCTCCCACTGTTCCAAGCCCCAGCATGCTTCACTGTTTCTGCATACTCCTCCTTTGTGAGCCCTCTTCTGGCAAAGTCCTTAATGTGTAGTTTCTGGCTGAAACCCCTACCTTAAAAACCAAACCCATAGCTGGACGTGGTGGCCCACGCTTGTAATCCCAGCATTTGGGAGGCTGAGACCTGAGGATCCGGGTTCGAAGCCAGCCTCAGCTACCTAGTGAGGCACTCCGCAACTTAGTGAGACCCTGTTTCAAAATAAAGAATAAAAAATAGGGATGGGGGGGTGTAACTTGGAGGTAGAATCCCCTGGGTTCAATCCCCAGTACTGAAAAAAAAAAAAAAAAAAAAAACAAGCTGGGTACGATGACGCGTGCTTGTAATCCCAGTACTTGGAAGGCTAAGGCAGGAGGATCTCAGGTTCAAAGCTAGCATCAGGAATTTAGTGAGGCCTTCTGCAATTTATTGAGACCCTGTTTCAAAATAAAGGAATAAAATAGAGCTGGGGTATAGCTCGGAGGTAGAATGCCCCTGGGTTCCATCCCCAGTACCACACACACACACACACACACACACACACACACACACACACACACCAGCTTGGTTTGGTGCACACAGCTCTAATCCCAGTATTATTATTTTTTTTTGTGTGTGTGTGGTACTGGGGATTGAACTCAGGGGTATTCTAACTCCGAGCTATACCCCCAGCCCTATTTTTTTTTAATTTTTATTATTCAGCACGGATTTTTTATACATTTCTTGAGTACAACAGGGTTACGTATATATTTACGACATATCAATCATTGTCAGAGCACAATTAGCACCACTTCTTTGTTTTCCACTTATAGCCCACATTCTTAACATAGCCTGGTCAAGCAAACTTTCTACAGTCATAAAAACATAAACCTTTAAAGTCATATATTTACTTTCTAAGAAGTAGGAGGGTCTCTCATCTAAGCATCCTAGGAGCAATCACCAGATTTCGAGAAGCCAGAGTAGCCATAGCAGAATAATCAGTATAATTACTCATATATGCAGATAGCAACTGCCAGGAAAGAAAGGGCCCAGCTGGGCTCACACAACTCCCTCGTTTTTATTTTAAAATGCATGAAGGACTGTGCCTGTCTTAGGTTGTTTCCTACCAGGTGCATAATCTTATCCGTCATGGGGTCTCGATAAGTCATGAGTCTCAACGAGTCTTAGGTTGATATTGCCCTGAGAAAATCAAACCCGTCATTGACTACCAGGCCCTGTGCAAGGCAGTGCTTGCAGTTTTATTCCATGTAAATCTGCTCGTATACTAACATAGGCATTGATCACAAGGCATACAACGAGTGGTAGAATGCATAAGCCTAGAATGACTATTGCTGTTGCTCCGATAACTCCTCGCCAGCCCTATTTTTTATTCTTTATTTTGAAACAGGGTCTCACTAAGTTGCAGAAGGCCTCACTAGGTAGCTGAGGCTGGCCGTGAACCCAGATCCTCCAGTCTCAGCCTCCCAAATGCTGGGATTACAAGCATGTGCCACCACACCCGGTTAATCCTAGTATTTGGGAGGCTGAGACAGATGGGTTGCGGATTCCAGGATAGCCTCATAAATTTTATTTCATTATTATTTGTGTGTGTGTGTGTTACTAAGAATTGAACCCAAAGGCATTCTTCCTAGCTACACCCCCCAACCCTATTTATCTTTATTTATTTATTTTGGTTTTTTGTTGTTTTCAGTACTGGGGATTGAACCCAGGGCCATTCTACCTCCGAGCTGCACCCCTAGTCCTATTTTTTATTCTTTATTTTGAAACAGGATCTCACCAAGTTGCAGAGAGCCTCACTAAGTAGCTGAGGCTGGCCATAAACCTGGATCCTCTGGTCTCAGCCTCCCAAATACTGGGATTACAAGCATGTGCCACCACGCCTGGCTTCTATTAATTTTAATTTTGAAATAGGGTCCTGCTCATTTGATGAGAATCTCACTACTTTGTGTGTGTGTGTGTGTGTGTGTGTGTGTGTGTGTGTTACTGGGAATTGAACTCAGGGGCATTCTACCTCCGAGCTATGCCCCCAGCCCTATTTTTTATTCTTTATTTTGAAACAGGGTCTCACTAAGTTGCAGAGGACCTGACTAAGTAGCTGAGGCTGGCCACCACCCCAGATCCTTCAGTCTCAGCCTCCCAAGTACTGGGATTACAAGCGTGGACCACCACGCCCGGCTTCACTACTTATTGAGGCAGTCCTCAAACCTGCAATTCTCCTGTCTCAGCCTCCCAAGAACTGGGATTACAGGTGTGCACCACCACACCCAGCTAGCCTAATCAATTTTAGCCCGTTTCAAAATAAAAAGAAAGGGGCTGGGAATGTAGTCCAGTGGTAGAGCACTTGCCTAGCATGTACAAGGCCCTGGATTCAATCCTCAGCATCACAAAACAAAAGCAAAGGAAGGGAGAAAAAAAAAAAGCCAGACAAGCCGTAATCCCAGTACTTGGAAGGCTGAGACAGGAAGATTGCTGGTTTGAGGATAGCCTCAGCAATTTAGTGAGGCCATCAGCAACTTAGTGAAGTGAGACCTTGTTTCAAAAATAAATAAATAGTCCAGTGTGGTGGCACATGCTTGTAATCCCAGTACTTGGGAGGCTGAGACAGGAGGATCACAGGTTCGAAGCCAGCCTTGGCAATTTACTGAGGCCCTCTGCAATTTAGTGAGACCCTGTTACAAAATAAGAAATAAAATTGGAGGTATAACTTAGAGGTAGAATGCCTCTGGGTTCCATCTCCAGTATCAAAAAAATAAATAAGTAAATAAAAATAAATAACATAGGGCTGGGGGGGTAGGTCAGATAGAATGCCCCTGGGTTCAATTCCTACTACCAAGAAAGAGAAAAGTGAAATGTGCTGGGAGTATATGTAGCCCAATGTTAGAGCAATTTTCCAACTGTGTGAGTCCCTGAGTCTGATCCCTAATCACTGAAGAAAAAAAAAAAAAAAAAAAAAAAAAAAGAAAAAAGGATAGCTGGGTATTGTAAGGGTTAACCCAGGAATCCCTTCCGAGACCGGAGGAGCAGTGGAGTGAGAGAGAGAGAGAAAGTTTATTGTTCTGTGAACAAAGGAGAATGAACAATTTTTATAGGTAGGGTAGGCCTTGCAGGACCAGGTATGGGGCTTCATAGGGGGGGATGAAGGGGAAGAAATTGGAGCCGGCCAGAGGTGATAGGCTGGCTAGTTCTTGGGCACGGGAAGGCACTGCCAACTGATGCCCGGAAGAGAAGCCAGATTGTGCCATGTCGGGGTGCTTTACGGGGATTTTTTTCCAACAGGTATGGTGGTGAATACCTGTAATTGCAATACTTGGGAGGTTGAAACAGGAAGATCGAAGGTTCGGGGACAATTTAGACTCTTAGCAACCTAGTGAGACTATTTTATTTATTTATTTATTTATTTATTTATTTATTTATTTATTTATTGTGGTACTGGGGATGGAACTTGGGGGCATTTTACCTCTGAGCTACAGCCCCAGCCCTATTTTTTTATTCTTTTTTTTTTTTTTTTTTTTTTTTTTGCGATACTGGGGATTGAACTCAGGGGCATTCTACCTCCGAGCTACACCCCCAGTCCTATTTTTTATTCTTTATTTTGAAACCGAGTCTCACTAAGTTGCAGAATGCCTCACTAGGGAGCTGAGGCTGGCCTCGAACCCAGATCCTCTGGTCTCAGCCTCCCGAATGCTGGGATTACAAGCGTGCGCCACCACGCCCGGCTATTTTTTTAATTCTTTATTTTGAAACAAGGTATCACTAAGTTGCGAAGGGCCTCACTAAGCAGCTAAGGCTGGCCACAAACCTGGATCCTCCAGTCTCAGCCTCCCAAATACTGGGATTACAAGCATGCGCCACTACGCCCACCCAGCTCGTGACACCCTATTTCTAAAAATATAAAAATTTTTCAAAAATGGGTGCACCTTCAATCATCAAAAGTGGAGGAGAAAGCAGAGCATGGTGGCACACACTTGTAATCCCAGTACTTGGAAGGCTGAGATAGGAGGATAGCAGGTTCGAGGACAGCCTCAGCAAGTCGTGAGATTCTCATCAATTTAGCGAGACATTGTTTAAAAATAAAAATAGGGCCGGGTGTGGTGGCACACGCTTGTAATCCCAGCATTTGGGAGGCTGAGACTGGAGGATCTGGGTTCACGGCTAGCCTCAGCTACCTAGTGAGGCCCTCCACAACTTAGTGAGACCCTGTTTCAGAAAAATAAAGAATAAGCCGGGCGTGGTGGCGCACACTTGTAATCCCAGCATTCGGGAGGCTGAGACCAGAGGATCTGGGTTGCAGCTACCTAGTGAGGCACTCCGCAACTTAGTGAGACCCAGTTTCAAAATAAAGAATAAAAAATAGGGCTGGGGGTATAGCTCGGAGGTAGAATGCCCCTGAGTTCAATCCCCAGTACCGCAAAAAAAAGAAAAAGAAAATAGGGCTGAGGGTCTAGCTTGGAGGTAGAATGCCCCTGAATTCAATCCCCAGTACTGCAAAATAAATAAATAAATAAATAAATAAATAAATAAATAAATAAATAAATAAATAAAATAAAAATAGGGCTGGGTGTGGGGGCGCACTCCTGTAATCACAGTACTTGGGAAGCTGAGACAGGAGGATCGTGGGTTCCCAGCCAGCCTCAGCAACTTAGTGAGACCCTCTGCAACTTAATGAGACCCTGTTTTCAAATAAAAATGGGCTGGGGTGTACCTCAGAGGTAGAATGCTCCTGGGTTTAATCCCCAGTACCACAGGATAAATAAATAAATAAGTTAATTAATTAATTAATTAAATCAGGCTGCAGATGGAGGTACAATGCGCCTGAGTTCAATCCCCAGTACCACAAACAAACAAACAAAAAAAGTGAGGGTTCGAGGCAAGCCTCAGCTACTTAGTGAGGCACTCTGCAACTTAGTGAGACCCTGTTTCAAAATAAAGAATAAAAAATAGGGCTGGGGATGTAACTCAGAGGTAGAATACCCCTAGGTTCAATCCCCAGTACCACACACACACACAAAAAGTGAAGGAGGATATGATGGCTTTTAGACCCACTGCTACTTGAGCCAGGGTACAAATCACACTTTGAGGCAACAGGCCAGCTCCTGCAACCCATCTCTATAGTTACCCACAGTGTAACCTCAAGAAAGTGAATCCAAAAGTCTGGGCGTGGTGGCACACGCTTGTAATCCCAGTATTTGGGAGGCTGAGATAGGAAGATCAGGGTTTGTGGCCAGGCTCAGCTACTTAGTGAGGGTCTCTGCAACTTAGTGAGACCCTGTTTCAAAATAAAGAATAAAAGTTAGGACTGGGGGCTGAGACAGGAGGATTGCAGGTTCACAGCCAGCCTCAGCTACTTAGTGAGGCCTTCCGCAAATTAATGAGACCCTGTTTCAAAATAAAGAAAAAAAATAGGGCTGGGGGTGTAGCTCAGAGGTAGAAAGCCCCTGGGTTCAATCCCCAATACCAAAAAAAAAAAAAGAAGGATTCCAATTTGGGCGTGGTGGCGCACGCTTGTAATCCCAGCATTTGGGAGGCTGAGACCGGAGGATCCAGGTTCACGGCCAGCCTCAGCTACCTAGTGAGGCACTCCACAACTTAGTGAGATCCTGTTTCAAAAAAAGAAAAAAAAAAATAGGACTGGGGGTATAGCTCGGAGGTAGAATGCCCGAGTTCAATCCCCAGTACCGCAAAAAAAAAAAAAAAAAAAAAAAAAAAAAAAAAAGCTGAGCATGGTGGCGCATGCCTGTAATCCCAGTACTTGGAAGACTAAGACAGGGTGATTGCAGGTTCACGGCCAGCCTCAGCTACTTAGTGAGGCATTCCGCAATTTAGTGAGACCCTGTTTCTAAATAAAGAATAAAAAAATAGGACTTGGGGTGTAACTTGGAGGTAGAGTGCCCCTGGGTTTAATCCCCACTACCACACACACACATACACACCCACACATACACACATAAAATAATAATTAAAAATAGAGCCAAGGAGCCAAGAGTGGTGATACCAGTACTTGGAAGGCTGAAACAGGAGGATTGCAGGTTCTAAACCAGCCTCAGAAACTTAGTGAGGCTCTCAGCAATTTAGTGAGACCCTGTTACCAAATAAGAAATAAAATCAGGCTGGGACTGTAGCTTGGAGGTATAATGCTTCTATTTTAATCCCCAGTACCAAAAAATAAATAAATAAAGCCAGACATGGTGGCATATGCCTATAATCCCAGTACTTGGGAGACTGAACCAGGAAGATTGAAGGTTCCAGGTCAGCCTCAGGAATTTAGCAGGGACATCAACAATTTAGTGAGACCCTCTTTCAAACTAAGAAATAAAAATAAAGCCGGGCATGATGGCTCACGCTTGTAATCCCAGCATTCAGGAGGCTGAGACCGGAGGATCCGGGTTCACGGCCAGCCTCAGCTACCTAGTGAGGCCCTCCGCAACTTAGTGAGACCCGGTTTCAAAATAAAGAATAAAAAATAGGGCTGGGGGTATAGCTCGGAGGTAGAATGCCCCTGAGTTCAATCCCTAGTACCACAAAAAAATAAAATAAATAAAAATAAGGCTGCAGGTATAACTCAGAGATAGAATGTTCCTGGATTCTATCCCCAGTATGGCAAAAATAAAAAATAAATAAAATTACAGCCAGGTGTGGTGGCGCACGCTTGTAATCCCAGCATTTCCGAGGCTGAGATGGGAGGATCCAGGTTCGAGGCCAGCCTCAGCTACCGAGTGAGGCACTCTGCAACTAGTGAGACCCTGTTTCAAAAATAAAGAATAAAAAATAGGGCTGGGGGTGTAGTTCGGAGGTAGAATGCCCCTGGGTTCAATCCTCGGTACCACAATAAAATAAAATTACAAATAAAGTAGGCCAGTGTGGTGGCCCTCAGCAACTTAGACCCTGTTTCAGAATTAAAACCAAAAGAGGGCCAGGCATAGTGGTACACACTTGTAATCCCAGTACTTGAGTAGCTGAGACAGGAGGATCGCAGGTTCTCTGCCAGTCTCAGCTACTTAGTGAGTCCCTCTGCAACTTAGTGAGACTCTGTTTTAAAAAAATAAAGAGAAGCTAGGCATGGTGGCACATGCCTGTAATCTCAGTACTTCAGAGGCTGAGACAGGAGGATCCCAGGTTCGAGGATAGCCTCAGCAAGTAGTGAGACTCTCATCAACCTAGTGAGACCCTGTTTCCAAATAAGAAATAAAATCAGACTGGGGGTATAGCTCTCAAAGGTAGAATGCCTCTGGGTTCAATCCCTAGTCACACACACACACACACACACACACACACACACACACACACACAAAGAAAAGAAAAGAAAAGAGAGAGAGAGAGAGAAAAGAAAGAAAAAATAGGGCTGGGGATATAGCTCAGAGGTAGAATGCCCTGGGTTTAATACTCAATACCACACACACTCACACACACACATACCCACACACAAAACAAACAAAAAAGAAAAATAGTTAATATCATTCACTCATTCAGCCCCCATTTAAAAAAAAATTTTTTTTTTAATGTGGTGCTGAGGATTGAACCCAGGGGCATTCTACCTCTGAGCTACACCCCCAGCCCTATTTTTTATTCTTTATTTGAAACAGAGTCTGACTGAGTAGCTGAGGGTGGCTGCAAACCTGCAATCCTCCTGTCTCAGCCTCCCAAGAACCTCTGATAAACTGGGCAGCATGCTGGGTATTTCCTCCACATTGTTCCTAAGAGCACATCCAACTTCATTTCCCAGAAGCAGAACTTGCTGGGCAGTGCGTCTGAGGGGCAAAGGGCCACTGCACCCCCACTAGACTGCCTAAAAGCCTTTATTTCTTATTTGGAAACAGGGTCTCACTAGGTTGATGAGAGTCTCACTACTTGCTGAGGATTACAAATGTATGCCACCACACCTGGCTTGTGTGTGTGTGTGTGTGTGTGTGTGTGTGTGTGTGTGTGTGTGTGTGTGTGATGTGTGGCACTGGGGATTGAACCCAGGTCATTCTACCTCTAAGCTACACCCCCAGCCCTATTTTTTATTCTTTATTTTGAAACAGGGTCCCACTAAGTTGTAGAGGGCCTCACTAAGTAGCTGAGGCTGGCCACGAACCTGCGATCTTCTTGTCTCAGCCTCTCAAGTACTGGGATTACAAGTGTGTGCCACCACGCTCGGCTTTTATTTATTTATTTTTATTTTTGCAGTACTAAGGATCAAATCTAGGGGTATTCTGTCTCTGAGCTGTATCTGTACCCCTGTTTTTATTTCTTAGTTTGAAAGAGAGTCTCACTAAATTGCTGAGGGCCTTGCTAAATTCCTGAGGCTGACCTCGAACCTTCAATCCTTCTGGTTCAGTCTCCCAAGTACTGGGATTACAGGTGCCTGGCTTTCTTTCTTTTTTTTTTTTTTTTTTTTTTTGTGGTACTGGGGATTGAACTCAGGGGCGTTCTACCTTCGAGCTATACCCCCAGCCCTAGTTTTTATTCTTTATTTTGAAACCAGGTCTCACTAAGTTGCGGAGTGCCTCACTAGGTAGCTGAGGCTGGCCAGGAACCCGTATCCTCCAGTCTCAGCCTCCCAAATGCTGGGATTACAAGCGTGCGCCACCATGTCCGGCTTCTGGCTTTCTTTCTTTTATTTTTTGTGGTACTGGGGATTGAACCCAGTGGCATTCTACCTCTGAGCTACTCCCTCAGCCTGATTTTATTTGGAAACAGGGTCTCATTAGGTTGCTAGAGTTTTGCTACGTTACCGAAGCTGGCCTCAAAACTGCAATCAGGACTGTTTTAGCCTCCCAAGTACTGGGATTACAGGCGTGTACCACCTCCCACAGCTGAAGGTAAGCAACTTTGTTGACCAAGACATAATACAGGAAGCATGGTGGCACCCAAGATTCCACACATTGACTCCACTACTGACTTGAGAGGCTTTTAGGCAGTCTAGTGGGGGTGCAGTGGCCCTTCGCCCCTCAGACGCACTGCCCAGCAAGTTCTGCTTCTGGGAAATGAAGTTGGATGTGCTCTTGGGAACAATGTGGAGGAAATACCCAGCATGCTGCCCGTTTATCAGAGGTACTCCAGAAGTGTTATTCTCCTTATTTCCTCCTTTCTCCTCGACCCCTGGGACCTCTGTCTGAGGCCATGGGTTTGAACCGGTGCTAACTACCCGGCAGAGAACACCCCAGGATTCAGGGTCGCCCCTGCGCAGGTTGTGCTCTCCGCAATTCCGAGTGCAGCCTCCAGGGGGCGCCATGGCACAGCCCCCCACGCCACCCCGTCCCGCCCGGGGTTGTGGTTCCCCTTGAGGCCGCGTGGTGCCGCCCCGGCGCTTATCCACGACCACTCGGCACCGACCGCAGGATGTCAGTGATCATTAGTAATAAACAACGACAATAGTAATATCACCAGACCCTCTGAGTTGTTTTTTTTTTTTTTTTTGTGTGTGTGTGTGTGTGTGTGTGTGTGTGTGTGTGTGTGTGTGTATGTATGGTACTGGGGATGGAACCCAGGGGCATTCATCCTCCGAGCTACACCTCCAGCCCTATTTTATTTTTATTTTTGAGACAGGGTCTCGCTAGGTAGATGAGTCTCACTGCTTGCTGAGGCTGTCCTCAAAAGAGCAATCCTCCTGTCTCAGCCTCCCAAGTACTAGGATTACAAGCATGTGCCACCATGCCTGGCTTCAGTCTCAGCATCTTAATGAGACCCTAAAATAAAAATAAAAATAGCCGGGCGTGGTGGCGCATGCTTGTAATCCCAGCATTTGGGAGGCTGAGACTGGAGGATACGGGTTCACGGTCAGCCTCAGCTACCTACTGAGGCACTTCAAAACTTAGTGAGACCCTGTTTCAAAATAAAGAATAAAAAATAGGGCTGGGGGTGGAGGTCGGAGATAGAATGCCCCTGAGTTCAATCCCCAGTACCGCAAAAAAATAAAATAAAATAAAAATAAAAAATAAAAAAATAAATAAAAGGCCAGAGCTGGGCGTGGTGGCACATTCTTGTAATCCCAGTACTTGGGAGACAGACTGGAGGATCTGGGTTTGCAGCCAGCCTCAGCTGCTTGGTGAGGCCCTCCGCAACTTAGTGAGAGACCGACCCTGTTTCAAAATAAAGAATTAAAAATAGGGCAGGCGGTCTAGCTCGGAGGTAGACTGCCCCTAGGTTCAATCCCTAGTACCGCCAAAAAATAATAATTAAATAAAATAAAAATAAAAAAGATCTGGTAGTGTAGGTTGGAGCTAGAATGTCCTTGGGTTCAATTCCCAGTACCAAAAAATAATAAAATAAAATATGAAATATAAGCCAGGCTTGGTAGCACACGCTTGTAATCCCAGTACCTGGGAGGCTGAGACAGGAGGATTGCAGGTTCACAGCCAGCCTCAGCTACTTAGTGAGGCCCTCCACAACTTAGTGAGACCCTGTTTCAAAATAAAGAATAAAAAATAGGGCTGGGGGTAGAATACCCCTGGGTTCCATCCCCAGTACCGCAAACAAAAAAACAAGAAAGAAAAGAAATATAGTCGTGAGTGGAGGGTGGTGTATACCACCCAGTACTGTGATCCCAGTACTTGAGAGGCTGAGACAAAAGGATCAACAGTTCAAGACCTCAAGACCAGACTGGGCAATTTAACAAGACCTTGTCTAACCCAGGCATGATGGTACTCACCTGTAATCCCATTACTTGGGAGACTGAGACAGGAGGATTGCAGGTTTGAGGACAGCCTCAGCAACTTAGTGAGACTCTCAGCAACCTAACAAGACCCTGTTTCAAAACAAAAACATAAAACGGGCTAGGGGTGTAGCTTGGAGTAGAATGCCCCTGGATTCAATCCTCAGTACCAAACACATGATAATAATAATAGTAAGAAGAAAAAGAGCTGGGGGTGTAGCTCAGTGGTAGAAAGCCTCTAGGTTCAATCCTAACACACACACACACACACACACACACACACACACACACAAATAGTAATTTTTCTTTCTTTCTTCTACAATTAGCTTCCTTACTTGGAAGAGGATGTCTAGGGGCCTTTTCCCAGACTCCACAGGCCTCCATAGGTCTCTCTCTCTCATCTCAGCACAGCCCAGATGCCACAGTCCAGGGGCTCCCCTCCCCCAGCCCTCCACTCAGCAGCTTCCACCCCTCCTTAGAGTACCAGTCAGTCACTTCCAGACCCTGGGCCTCTAGGCAAGGTCTCTCCAACCCAGTTGCCAAGTCAGGCCTGGAAATTCCTGTGGCCACTCCCACGACACTTTTTTTTGTGTGGTACTGGGAATTGAACTCAGGGGCATTCTACCTCCAAGCTATACCCCTAGCCCTATTTTTTATTCTTTATTTTGAAACAGGGTCTCACTAAGTTGCAGAGGGCCTCACTAGGTAGCTGAGGCTGGCCTCGAACCTGGATCCTCCAGTCTCAGCCTCTCAAATGCTGGGATTACAAGCGTGCGCCACCATGCCCAGCCCCTCAGTCCTATTTTATTTTTATTTTGAAACAGGGTCTTGCTAGATTGATGAAAGTCTCACTACTTGCTTCCTAGTACATGGGAGGCTGAAACTGAAAGATCACAGGCTCAAGGACAGCCTCAGCATTTTAGTGAGGCTCTCAGCAACCTAATGAGACCCTGTTTCCAAATAAGAAATGAAATCAGCCTGGGGGTGTAGCTTGGAGATAGAATGCCTCTGGGTTCAATTCCCAGTACCTCCCCTAATTAATTAATTAATTAATTAGTTAATTAATTAATTAATAGAAACTTGGTGAATGTGGAAAGGTATGTGTGAATGACATTAATTAGCTGATCATAAGACAGTCTATCAGCCTCAGCTATCTAGTGAGGCCCTCCGCAACTTAGTGAGACTCGGTTTCAAAATAAAAGAATAAAAAATAGGGCTGGGGGTATAGCTCGGAGGTAGAATGCCTCTGAGTTCAATCCCCAGTACCACAAAAAAAAAGAAGAAGAAAAAAAAAAAAAGACAGTCTATGAGCCGGGCATGGTGGCGCACGCTTGTAATCCCAGCATTTGGGAGGCTGAGACTGGAGGATCCGAGTTCGCGGCCAGCCTCAGCTACTTAGTGAGGTACTCCGCAACTTAGTGAGACTCTATATCAAAATAAAGAATAAAAAATAGGGCTGGGGGTGTAGCTCGGAGATAGAATGTCCCTGGGTTCAATCTCCAGTATCGCAAAAAAAAAAAAAAAAAAAAAAAAAAGACAGTCTATGGTGGTGGTGGTTTGGCCATTTTCTGGATCCTTGACACGGTCTCCATTGTCTGATTAATAGATAACACTGAAAAGTTGCCTATTATAGGTTTTTCAAGATATCATATCTCTTTTTTTTTTTTTTTTCAGGACTAGAGATTGAACTCAGGGACATTCTACCTCCAAGCTACACCTCCAGCCCTATTTTTTTATTCTTGATTTTGAAACAGGGTCTCACTAAGTTGCGGAGTGCTTCACTAGGTAGCTGAGGCTGGCCACAAACCCGGATCCTCCTGTCTCAGCCTCCCAAATGCTGGGATCACAAGCGTGTGTGCCACCACGCCTGGCTTCCCAGGACACTTCTTAATCTGAAGCTCTGCTCCCTCCTCCTAGCATCTACCTACCTGCACCAAATCCCTGTCCCGTTGCTGCCTTCTCCAGAAAACCTCTGCTGGTGTTCTCCCCAGGCCCATGGCCTTCTCCATGCTGTTCCCTTTACCTGGAACAGCCTTTCTACAAGCCCTAAAGTCTGTTACTCCATGCACAGTTTAAATATCACTTCTTCCAGGAAGGCTCCTCCCCTTCGTTCCTGCAGTACCCTTCATAGGATAAGCCATTTATTTTTCTTTTCTTTTTTATTTTTTGCTTCTGGGGATTGAACTCAGGGGCATTCTACCTCCAATCTACACCCCCAGCCCTATTTTTTTTCTTTTTTTTTCAGTACTAGGGATGGAACCCAGGGGCATTCTACCTCCGAGCTACACCCCCAGACCTATTTTTTATTCTTTATTTTGAAAGAGGGTCTTACTAAGTTGCAGAGTGCCTCACTAGGTAGCTGAGGCTGGCCTCCAACCTGGATCCTCTGGTCTCAGCCTCCCAAATGCTGGGATTACAAGTGCGCGCCACCATGCCCGGCTGAGAGACCCTGTTTCAAAATAAAGGGCTGGGGGTATAGCTCAGAGGTAGAATGCCCCTGAGTTCAATCTCCAGTACCGAAAAAAAAAACACAGAATAAAAATTAAAAAAAGAGCTGGGTGTGGTGGTACACACTTGTAATCCCAGTACTTGGGGTGCTGAGACAGGAGGACAGGAGGATCGCAGATTTGCAGACAGCCTCAGCAACTTGTGAGGCCCTCAGCAATTTAGTGAGACCTTGTTTCCAGATAAAGAATAAAATCGAGGTAGGAGTGTAGCTCAGAGGTAGAATGCCCCTGGGTTCAATCCCCAGTACCACACACAATAAATAAATAAATAAATAAATAAATAAATAAATAAATAAATAAATAAATAAATAAAATTTAAAAGATATGTACTCCAGGAGTCGAGCTGAGCTGGGTCCCCCATTGACTGGTGACTCTCCTGGGCATGGCTGTGCCTCCCTGATTCCTCTGCATCTCTGCTACCTGCCCCCCACACCCAGGCCCTCCTCCCACCATGAAACAGTGACCAGAGCAGGGCTGGGCTGCCATAGCTTTGAAGCAGCAGCAAACCTCTCTGCGAGAAGTTGGTCTGAGGGACCCTCTATTGTGTCATTTAATTCACCAGCCCGTGGGGTAGGTGTGTTATTGCTCCATTTATCGAGGAGGAAATGAAGGCCCAGAGGAGTGACTTGCCCAGGTCACATGGCTGGGAAGTAGCCTAGCTGGGTCGCTCCCCCCCCCACACACACACCCCAGCTTTGAGAAACACTTAGGACACAGATTCTGCTGGCAGAGACGTGTGGAGGGGACGCCCACGTCTCTGGCACACAGCCCGGAGGGAACTGCCAGAGGGCGGAGTGCCTGCTCCTGAGATTGGGAACAGAGAGGAGGAGCAGGTTCCACAGGCAGGCGCTGGCCTAGGTTCCAGGTGTCCCCACTCCTGGCCTGGTGTACCCTGCCCACTGCGCTCAGACGCTGGAGTCCTGGGCATAAGTCCCATTCATACCCGACCCTCACCTGTCTCTAGGCCTCACTTTCCCCATCTAAGAATTAGCAAGGGCACGGGCCAGGTGGGGCCAGCACCTGGGCGTCCTGCTCCTTTAAGCCTTTCCCATCGGAGGGTGTGGCGGGCTGCTGGAGCCCTGCATTGCCACATCAGCAGGGCCAGCCCTGTCCCCTCTCCTAGCTCCTGAGGGAGGCCCCAGAAGCCTGGAGGCTGGTAGGAAGAGGGTGGGGAGAAAAAGCCTGTTTAGTTGACCATGCTGGGGATGCCATAGGTGCTGCGAGAGGTTGTGTGTGTGTGTGTATATTTTTTGGTTTTGGTTTTGGTTTTGGGTTTTTTTTTTTTTTTTTTGCGGTACTAGGGATGGTACGGGCATTCTACCTCTGAGCTACACCCCCAGCCCTATTTTTATTCATTTTTCTTTTTTTTTTTTCGGTACTGGGGATTGAATCCAGGAGCATTCTACCTCCGAGTTATACCCCCAGCCCTATTTGTTATTCTTTATTTTGAAACCGAGTCTCACTAAGTTGCAGAATGCCTCACTAGGTAGCTGAGTCTGGCCGCGAACCCGGATCCTCCAGTCTCAGCCTCCCGAATGCTGGAATTATAAGCGTGCACCACCACGCCCGGCTTTTTTTTATTCTTTATTTTGAAACAGGGTCTAAGTTGCAGATTGCCTCACTAGGTAGCTGAAGCTGGCGGCAAACCTGGATCCTCCGGTCTCAGCCTCCCAAATGCTGGGATTACAAGTGTGTACCACCACGCCCGGCTTTTTTATTCATTTTTCGAAACAGGGTCTCACTAAGTTGCTGAGAATCTCACTAAATTGCTGAAGCTGGCTTTAAACTTCCAATTTTCCTGTTTCAGCCTTCCAAGTATTGGGATTACAGGCATTTGCCATCACGCCTGGCTTCTTTTTTTTTTTTTGCAATACTGGAGATTGAACCCAGAGGCATTCTACCTCTAAGCTACACCCCCAGTCCTATGTTCTATTTTTTATTTTTATATTTATTTATTTATTTATTTATTGTGGTACTGGGGATGGAACCCAGGGGCATTCTACCTCTGAGCTACAGCCTCAGCCCTATTTTTTATTCTTTATTTTATTTATTTATTTTTTGCGGTACTGGGGATTGAACTCAGGGGCATTCTACCTCCGAGCTACACCCCCAGCCCCATTTTTTATTCTTTATTTTGAAACAGAGTCTCACTAAGTTGTGGAGTGCCTCACTAGGTAGCTGAGGCTGGCCGTGAAGTCGGATCCTCCGGTCTCAGCCTCCTGAATGCTGGGATTACAAGCGTGCGCCACCACGCCCGGCTTATTCTTTATTTTGAAACAGGGTCTCACTAAGTTGCGGAGGGCCTCACTAAGTAGCTGAGGTTGGCTACGAACTGGGATCCTCCAGTCTCAGCCTCCCAAGTACTGGGATTACAAGCGTATGCCACCACGCCTGGCTATTTTGTTTGTTTTTTATTTGTGTGTGTGTGTGTGTGTGTGTGTGTGTGTGTGTGTGTGTGTGTGAGATACTGGGGATTAAACCCAGGGACATTCTACCTGGTAGCTACATCCCCAAACCTATTTTATTATTTATTTTGAAACAGGTGTGACTAAATTGCAGAGGGCCTCACTAAATTGCTGAGGCTGGCTGCAAACCTGTGATCCTCCTGTCTCAGCCTTCCAAGTACTGGTATTACAATCATGTGCCACCATGCCTGGCTTGCTATTTTTATTTTGAAACAGAGTCTCAGCTGGGCGTGGTGATGTGTGCTTGTAATCCCACTACTTGGGAAGCTGAGACAGTAGGATCACAGGTTCAAGGACAGACTCAGCAATTTAATGAGACCCTGTTTCAAAATAAAAAATAAGCAGGGCATGGTGCCTCACGCTTGTAATCCTAGTACTTGGGAGGCTGAGACTGGAGGATCCGGGTTCGCGGCCAGCCTCAGCTACTTAGTGAGGCCCTCCACAACTTAGTGAGACCCTATTTCAAAATAAAGAATAAAAAATAGGACTGGGGGTGTAGCTCAGAGGTAGAATGCCCCTGGGTTCCATTCTCAGTACTGAAAAATAAACAAACAAATTAATTAATTAATTAATTAATTAAAATAAAATCAGAAAATAAGGCTTGGGGTATAACTCAGAGGTAGAATGCACCCCTGGGTTCAATCTCCAGGAAAGAAAGAAAGAGGAAAAGAAGGAAGGAAAGAAAGAAGGAAAGAGAGAAACAGGGTCTCACTAAGTTGCTAAGGGCCTTGCTAAGTTGCTGAGTCTGATCTCAAACCTGAGACCGTCTTGTCACAGCCTCCCAAGTACCAGGATACAGACATATGCTACTGCACCTGGCTATGTATTGATTCTATGATTTCTAAAGCTCACAGTAGGACTGCCTTGTCCAATTCCATCAAAATGGCCTCAGTGCAGTGCTCTCGACCTGGGAAGGAGAAAGGGAACTGGCATTTGGTAACATCCCCCCTTCCCTGGGGGCCACTTGCTTGACCCTTTCCATGTTGTCATTTCATTCACTTCAGTCTTGCTCAGAGAGGCCCAGTGTGTGTGTGTGTGTGTGTGTGTGTGTGTGTGTGTGTGTGTGTGTATGTGTGTGGTGTGTGTGTGTATGTGTGTGGTGTGTGGTGTGGTGTGTGTGTGTGGTGTGTGGGGTGTGTGTGTGTGTGGTTGTGTGTGTAGTATGTGGTGTGTGTGTGTATATGGTGTGTGGTTGTTTGTGTGTGGTGTGTGTGTGTGTGTGGTTGTGTGGTGTGTGTGGTGTGTGTGTGTGTGCGTGTGTCTGACACTGACTCTTCCATGGCCCTGCACAAGCTAGGCAAGCGCTCCTGAGCTGCACCCAGCCTCCCGGCCTAGTCTTGCTCAGAGAGCTGAGGCAGCTTACCCAGCATCGCACAGTTAGGCAGTAGCTGAGTGAGGATTTGAACTCAGGCCTCTGGCTTCGGAACTCATAACTCATTCTACTGGAGTGGTACGGGGAGAGGGTCAGTTCAGGGCTGACAGGCCTTTATCCCCAGAGTGCAGGGAGGAGAGTGTCATGAGACAGGGTAGAAGTGGGGAGAGGGAGCTGAGACTGCTCCTGTGCTTCATCACCCTGAGCTGGGTGACACAGCCTCATGTGAGCCGGCAGCAGTCCCTGCAGCACTTCCCCTTCTAACCAGAGCCTCGCTCCTGCCCACGCCCCTCCCCCAGGCTCAGGGGTTGGGGGGAATGTGACTGCCCAACTGGCTGGTCACAAGGGTCTGAAATTCCACCATTCCATCCACCTCTCCAGGCTCCTCCTGAGCCACATCCATAGCCCTATTTTATTTTATTTTATATTTTTGAACAGAGTCTCACTAAGTTGCAGAGGGCCTTGCTAGTTGCTGAGACTGGTCGTGAACCTGGATCCTCTGGTTTCAGCCTCCCAAATACTGGGATTACAAGCGTGTGCCACCACGCCTGGCTTCCTCAGTCCTTTTTTTTTTTTTTTTTTCCGGTACTGGGGATGGAACCTGGGGGTATTCTACCTCTGAGCTACAGCCCCAGCCCTATTTTATTATTCTTTGTTTTGAAACAGGGTCTTTATAAGTTGCGGAGGACCTCACTAAGCAGCTGAGGCTGGTCTCGAACCCGGATCCTCCAGTCTCAGCCTCCCAAATGCTGGGATTACAAGTGTGCGCCACCACGCCCGGCTCCCTCAGCCTTTTTTTTTTTTTTTTTTTTGCGGTACTGGGGATTGAACTCAGGGGCGTTCTACCTCCGAGCTACACCCCCCAGCCCTATTTTTTATTCTTTATTTTGAAACCGGGTCTCACTAAGTTGTGGAATGCCTCAATAGGCTGCTGAGGCTGGCTGCAATCCTCCAGTCTCAGCCTCCCAAATGCTGGGATTACAAGCGTGCACCACCACGCCCGGCTAGCCCTTTTTTATTTGAAACAAGTTCTTCCTAAATTGCTGAGACTGTTCTTCATCCTGGAATCCTCCTGTCTCAGCTTCCCAAGTACTGGGGATTATAGACATGCACCACCACTCCTGGTTTATTTCTGTTCTTCCTGCAGGTCCTGCCTCCCTAGGGTCCATCTGCCTGTGGCATCTGCTGCCTCACTATCCTGCCCTCAGCCTTCCATACCCCGGGCCACCAGGCAGTAGAGAGGGCCAACACTGGGAAGCTCAGCGCTCCTGTAGTTAGTAGCCGGCAGTCGGGTTACTGGTTCAGAATATTGGTGACTTAAGAAACCCTCAGGAAGGATGAGGGCGTGGCAGCCACCAAGAACATAAACCACTCCTTGAGTCCAGATCCTAATTTCTTTTTTTTTGTTTGTTTGTTTGCAGTACTGGGGATGGAACCCAGGGGCATTCTACCTCCGAGCTACACCCTCAGTCCTAATTTGTATTCTTTAGTTTGAAACAGGGTCTCACTAAGTTGTGGAGAGCCTCACTAAGTAGCTGAGGCTGGCCACGAACCCAGATCCTCCAGTCTCAGCCTCCCGAATGCTGGGATTACAAGTGTGCGCCACCACGCCCGGCTCAGACTCTAATTTCAACTACTTCCATGCAGGTGGGGACATTACTTTTTTTTTTTTGTGGCACTGAGGATTGAACCCAGGAGCATACTACCTCAGAGCTACCCTCAGTCCTATTTTTTTTTTTTTATTCTTTATTTTGAAACAGGGTCTCACTAAGTTGGAGAAGGTCTCACTAAGTAGCTGAGGCTGGCCGTGAACCCAGATCCTCTGGTTTCACCCTCCCAAGTACTGGGATTACAAGCATGTGCCACCACACCCAGCTGGGACATTACCTTTTTAACTCTTTGCCCAGGTGCCCATCACAGGGCTGGTGGGTGGAGTTCCAGAGGTTGTTAATGGACAGCAAATGAAGTCAGCCCAGGAGCCCTGGGGCGCTGACGAAGGCCATGACCGTGCAGCGGGGCCTGTGACTCCTGAACCCTTGTCTAGGGAGCTCCAGGATCATTGTCATCTCAGCTTCCTTGTTTCCGTGTCTGGGTCCCTCACATGTCCGCTTCTCTGCATCCTAGCAACGCCAAGGGCACTTGAAGCTCTCTGGTGCCACCCAGACTCGGAGGTGCACGCACCACACACAGTCTTTCTGCTGCAGGTCTGCTGGTATAGTGCTGACCCTGGGTTTCACTGCCTCTCTCCTTGGCTCCTTCACCGCCGGTCGCCCTGTTTCCGGCTCCATGGGTGGCCTTGCCTGACCCTGGCCTGGCCTGGCCTGCAGGGGGTGGGGGGACAGTGCACAGTGCTGCTCTTGTTCAGGGGACCAGGGTGGGGCCGGGCCTGCTGTGGCCTCCAGCTCCTGGCTCTCAGCCCTTGCGCCTGCCTTGGAATCTGCCAGAGAGCCTCGGCTGGGCTCTCCCCCCAGCCTCTTATTGATCCCTTCGCCTCTGGCTCCTCATTTTCCGGCCTGAGCCCTGGGCCATGACGAAGGCAAGAATGAGGCTGGCGTGGCTAAAGCAGAGAGAACTGCCCCGCCCCAGGCTGTGTTCAGAATGCCCTATCTGGGGCTGGGAGTGTGGGTCAGTGCTCAAGCACCTGCCTGGCACGTGGACCCCAGCGCACACACACACACACACACACACACACACACACACACACACACAAAGCCTCACTGATGCGGGCGTGGTGGCACACACTTGTAATGCCAGATACTGACAAGTTCAAGGTCAGCTTGAGCAATTTAGTGAGATCCTTTTTTAAATTAAAAAAAAATTTTCTTTTGTATTCAGAATTGAATCTAGGAGCATTCTATCTGAGCTATTACACATCCAGCCATCCAGCCCTGTTTTCTTTCTTTCTTTCTTTTTTTTTTTTTTTTTTT
>PVLC010017586.1:0-23303 GCA_004027655.1 Graphiurus murinus
ACATGATGTACTTACACAATTATATCAAGATCACTCACTGAACTGAACTTGAGAGGGAGGGAGGGCGAGGGAGCGGGGTGGGAATTGGGGAAAGGGTCAGATGAGAAATGTGTGCACATTTGTCTATATCAATTTGTACCTAACAAAAATGTATATATACAAAGCATTATTTATTACAATAAATAAATAAATAGATAAATAAATAAATAAATAAAAATAGGACTAGGGGTGTAGCTCGGAGGTAGAATGCCCCTGGGATCAATCCTCAGTACTGCAAAAAAAACCACATATATATATAACATATATATACATATATATATACATATAACATATATATACATATATATATATGTTAGCATGAGAAAACAAAGCAAGTCTCCTTAAATAAGAATAAAATGAATTTTGACCACTAGCTAAGGTATTTAAGAGCATTTGACAAGAATGTAAACCCTTGCTTTAAGAAATCCTAAAGAACTATTCTGTGCTATAATTTTGATATAATTTTTTCTTGGTTTTATACTCCCTGCAGTCCAATCCACAGGGCAAACTTTCCCAGACCACAATGACAAAATGCACAATTTCCATCAATCTTCAAAGCTGAGTCCAAGTGTCTCTTGGTTATGTCTGAAGGATACATTTAGGACAGGAAGAAGCCATCGAGGGTTATTTCTTGGTTTCTCCTTTCTGACATACAAAGATAAGTGTAGATGGAATTGCTCTTTGGGTACTACCTCCATGACCCAGTCCTTTGGGTATACAAAGGTAAAAATAACCGAGCTGCAGGAGACCCTTGGTTGAAGTCCTGGGTAAACACGTGGCATGTGCTTCCTCGTTCTTTGGATAAATGATTACTTTTCAGTGGACATCAGCTTAAAACCTTTTTAAAAGATTTCACAAGCCCCACTTCTGAAGGCAAATGAGAGGAATCTGGTCAAAGGTGAGGGAGGAGAGTCCGAGGGTGGAGGGAACTCTGGGAGGCCCATGGACCAGGCCTGGATGGCATCTGCAAGGAGGCATCAGAAGGTAGCCCTCATCATCTTCCTTTTCTGGAGGCTTTGAGCATTTTTTTTGCCAAGGAACCACTAAGATACAAATGAAGAAGAAGGAGGATTTCCGCCAAGTGTGGTGGCATGCACTTGGCATCCTAGTACTTGGGAGGCTGAGACAGGAGGATCGAAGGTTCTCGGCTAGCCTCAGCTATTTAGCGAGGCCCTCCCCAACTTAGTGAGGACCTGTTTCAAAATAAAGAACGAAAAATAGGACTGGGCCGGGCGTGGTGGTTCATGCTTGTAATCCTAGTACTTGGGAGGCTGAGACAGGAGGATCCGGGTTTGCAGCCAGCCTCAGCTACCTAGTGAGGCCCTCTGCAACTTATGAGACCCTGTTTCAAAATAAAGAATAAAAACTAGGACTGGAGGTGTAGTTCAGAGGAATGCCCCTTGGTTCAATCCCCAGTGCTGAAAAAAAAAAAAAAAAGAAAAGAAAAATAGGACTGAGGTGTAGCTCGGAGATAGTGCCCTTGGGTTCAATCCTTAGTACTGCAAAAAATAAAATAAAAAAAAAGGAGGAGAGGATTTCCTTCCACACAACTGACAGGAGAAGAACTGAATGAAAAGGAGTTGATCTGACAGCCAAGGAAATGCATGCTTCAGATTTGCAAAAGGTTATTCAGAGTTCTTGTCAAAACTGAAGAAGCCACCCATACCAAAACACAGAAAATATCAAGCCGGGTACAATGGCACACGCCTGTGATCCCAGCATTGGAGAGGCTGAGACAGGAGGATTGCAGGTTCAAGGCCAGCCTCAGCAACTTAGGGACCTTGCTTAAAAAAAAAAGGGGGGGGGGTTAAGGTGTAGCTCAGAGTTAGAATGCCCCTGGGTTCAATCCCCAGTATAAGCCAGACATGGTGCCACACACCTGTAATCCCAAGTACCTGGGAGGCTGAGATAGGAGGATTCCAGTTTCAAAGCCAGCCTCAGCAACTTAGTGAGGATCTTAGCAACTTAGTGACACTCTTGTTTCCAAATAAATAAAATAGGGCTGAGGGTATAACTTGGAGGTAGAATGCCCCTGGGTGCAATCCCCGGTACCAAAAAGAAGGCGGCTCCCCAGTACTGACAGAGAGACAGATAGAGAAAAATTACCAGAATTTGAAGACTGGCAAAGGCGTCAGCGAGGAGACCTGGGAGGTGAGCGTCCAGCCTGTGGCTGCACAGCCGTGAGCTCCCTCCCTACCCAGCATCTTGGGCCTCAGTGCGCCCATCTGTGCAATGGGAACTGTGGTGAGGATTAAGTGCACAGGGCCTCTGAAGTACTTAACACCACTGGCACAAGTAAGTGCCTCCTTTCCTAGAGCAACACGGTTTGGCCGTTCCTGACAGTCTGCCCAGGCATGCCTGCCCAGTCAGATTTTCCTTCACAAAACCTGGTGATGGTACTGGGGATTGAACCCAGGGCTTCAGAGCTACACCCCGCTCCTAGCCGCCTTTTAATTTTTATTTTGAGTCAAGTCCTCACTAAGTTACCCAGGCTGGCTGGAATTTACAATCCTCCTACCTCAGCCTCCCGACTCGGTCACTGACTTCAGCCTTTTATATTTATTTATTTATTTATTTATTTATTTATTTATTTATTTATTTATTAAATTTACTTATTTGCGGTACTGGGGATTGAACCCAGGGGCATTCTACCTCCAAGCTACACCCCCAACCCCTATTTTTTTATTCTTTATTTGAAACAGAGTCTAAGTTTTGGAGGGCCTCACTAAGCAGCTGAGGCTGGCCTCGAACCCGGATCCTCCAGTCTCAGCCTCCCAAATGCTGGGATTACAAGCCTGCGCCACCACACCCAGCTAAATGAGCATTTCCAGCCAGGACTCCATGGGACTCAAATGTTGCTTCCCAAACTGTGGATATTCAAACCACCGCAAACCGTGTCACATGCCCAGGGCGCCCAGCTCTCCTCTTGTCTGATTTGAAATCTTAAAAGTCATGCTTTAATCCTCTCCCTCCCTCCTACCCACTGAATTTCCAAATCCCAAAAGCACTGCCTTTCCCGGGTCCCTCCTGCCTCCTTCTCTCCCCCATAAGCAAGGTCTGACCACGCCTGGGTCAGAGTGCTGGCCTCCTAACCAGTTTCTCAGCCTCATCTGCAGAATCGCCGCCACCCAGGCGACCCCACCCAATCTACCCCTGGAACTTCCAGTAAGTGAGTTTTCCTCCATGATAATATCCTTACCCTGCATGCACACCTTCCAAAACTCGAAGGACAGAACACCTAAGCTGATAGATAGTCACAGCCGGCCATGGGCAGAGCCGAGCCACAGGCCCCGGTCAAACTGCTGAAGAGTCAGGCACCGAGTGCTCTGCTGTCCTTGGTCCTGTACCCTGAAAGAAGACAGAGGCTCCTCCTCTCCTCTCTCCAGCCAAATGCCCCCGCTCCTGCTAGGTCTGGGCCACCCCCACCTCAGCGCTCAGGGAGCCCTTAGAATTCTGCACCCTCCGCTCCCTGCTCCTAGCTGAGGACCTAGAGAGACCCATTCCGTTCGGGTTTTTTTTTTTTTTTTTTTTTTTTAATTTGTATGTTTGTTTGTTTTGTGGCACTGGGGATTGAACCCAGGGGCATTCTACCTCTGAGGTACACCCCCAGCTGTATTTTTTGTTCTTTATTTATTTTATTTATTTATTTACTTTGTGTGTGCGCGTGGTGTGTGTGTGTGTGTGTGTGTGTGTGTGTGTGTGTGCGCGTGTGTGCGTGTCACCAGGGATTGAACCCAGGGGTATTCTACCTCTGAGCTACACCCCAGCCCTAATTTTCATTCTTTATTCTGAAACAGAATCTCACTAAGTTATAGGGGGCCTCACTAAGTAGCTGAGACTGGCCACAAACCTGTGATCCTCCTTTCTCACTCAGCCTCCCAAGTACTGGAATTACAAGTGTGCACCACCACACCAGGTTTGTTCTTTATTTTGAAACAGGGTCTCACTAAGTTGCAGGAGGCCTCACTAAGTAACTGAGGCTGGCCTTGAACCTGCGATCCTCCTGTCTCAGCCTCCCAAGTACTGGGATTCCAAGCATGTGCCGCCATGCCTGGGTTCCAATTCCCTTTTGATATTTAGCACCTGGGTTCAGAGGTATTTAAGGAAAACCATCACACTCCCAGGAAGCCAACCCTGGCAGCAGGGTGCAGAATGGATCGGTGGAGGTGGGTAGCCGCCAGGAAGGAAACCAGCTAGAAAGCATGGCAGGCCCCAAAGATAAGGTGATGGGGGAAGAGCTGCACCCTCGGCTGGATGGTGAATCGTGGTGCAAAGGAAAAGATACAAAGCTCTTGGAACCCAGCACAGTGGTGCATGCCTGTAATCTCAGTACTTGGGAGGCTGAGACAGGAAGATCACAGGTTCGAGGCCAGCCTCAGCAACTTAGCAAGACCCTCCGCAACCTAAGGAGACATAGTTTTAAAATAAAAAATGAAAAGGGCCTGGGGTGTAGCTCGGAGTGTAGAATGCCCCTGGGTTCAATCCCCAGTACTACAAAAAAGAAAAAAAACTCCAAAAACTTGTTGGATTACAGCCTGAGAGAACACCATTTAGACTTTATTCTGTAAGAAAAAGTGGAAATTGTAGCCAGGCGTGGTGGCGCATGCTTGTAATCGCAGCATTCGGGAGGCTGAGACCAGAGAATCCGGGTTCGCGGCCAGCCTCAGCTACTTAGTGAGGCACTCTGCAACTTAGTGAGACCCTGTTTCAAAATAAAGAATAAAAAAAATAGGGCTGGGGGTATAGCTTAGAGGTAGAATGCTCCTGAGTTCAATCCCTAGTACCGCAAAAAAAAAGAAGAAGAAATTGGCATGATTATAGGAAGCACAGAGAGAGGACTAATACAGCCGGAATGCTTGTTCCTTAGGGAATTTATGGTGAGATGTCATTAGGTAAAGCTGTCGAGACTGAACTTTCATAGTTTTAACAGTGTCGTTGTGAATTCTCCCCCTTGTCTTTAAAACAAATATGGTACAGTGACAAATTATAGATTTAAATTTGGAGCCAGGTGTGGTAGCCCATGCTTGAAATCCCAGTACTTGGGAAGCTGAGATAGGAGGATCGCAGGTTCGCAGCCAGCCTCAGCTACTTAGTGAGGCTTTCAGCAACTTAGTGAGACCCTATTTCCAAATAAAATATAAAATAGATATAGAGATATAGCCTGGAGGTAGAATGCCCCTTGATTCCATCCCCAGTACCACAATAAATAAATAAATGAATAAATAAATTGGTTGTATTCCAACATGAAATTTTCTAATAACTCCTGTGATGGGAAATTGTAACCCGACATTATCTTTAAATGAAGATAAGCATGAGCATAGAATCCTTTTATTATCCAGATGGCCTACATTCATTTACTCTAATTCATTCAGCTCTGCTCGGCATAATTATTCAGAATTCTGCTTTGGGGAACAGGGAAACTAAATCCAGTCACCATGGTCATTCAGACTTCCACCAGTTATATTTCTCACGATGTTTCCGTATTTGTAATTTTTCTGCTCTGGGTGAAAGGTCAGTGACCCTCGTGGGGCAAGCTGTATTTGCTAGGATTGATTTGCAGAGCTCTGGCTCACCATGGAAGAGTTCAAGGGCATGCCAGCCCTGGGATTTGTAGCAAAGGAAATGTAGTGTCTCTGCTCGTCTTTTGTTTGTTCTGTTTTTCCTCTTTTCAGGTTTGCGTCTTTGTGTGTTTATTTTCTCATGGTTTCTAAACTGACTCCAGCCAGTTCCCAAGTCTGGAATTGTTTTCCGTCGCTGTGGTCAGTGAAGCATAGTACTGTTTTGTTTGCCGTCCGGAACATCCTCCATTTCTACTGGGAGGGGAAGAGGAAGAGAGAACAGGGAGCAGGTGCAGAAGGTCCATTCACCAGGGCGCTGACCCTCGGCGGGGGTGCGACCGGGCTTCCAAATAGGATTAGACACCCAAACAACAAAAAGGTCACACTTGACATTTCCACTGGAAATACCAATGCAAATAGAGCTGACCCTGGGGACATTTTTCACACACACGCAAGCAAACACCATTTGGGGATGGGTTTAAGAGAAAAATGATAGATTTCAACAAATCATTTCCTTAAAAGCCCAGAAAGGGCATCTATTGGAAACGGTGTCGAATGATAATAGCAAACATAAGTCATAAAGTTCACTTGAGACATGAGTGTGTATGTGTGTGTGTGTGTGTTACTGGGGATTGAACCCAGGGACATTCTATCCCTGAGCTACAACCCCAGGGTTTTTTTGTTTTTGTTTTTGTTTTTTTTTTTTTTTTTAAAACAGGGTTTCGCCAGGTTGCTGAGAGTCTCATTAAGTTCCTGAGGTTGGATTAGAACCTGCAATCCTTCTGTCTCAGTCTACTAAGTACTAGGATTACAGGGGTGCACCACCATACCCAACTTGAGATTTTTTTTCTCTGTTCCTGGTTATTTATGAGTTCGTTTTTTTATTTTGTCATAAGAAAAAAAAGCAGGAATGCAGTTGGTGGGGGAAGTAGCAAAGATGTTGAAATTCTTATATTATATTAAAAAAAAAACAAAAACAAAAACAAAAAAAAAACCTCAGCCCCAACCCCAACCCCATTTCTTTTTTTTTTTTTTTTTTTTTTTTTTTTTTTTTTTTTTTTTTTTTTTTTTTTTTTTTTTTTTTTTGCGATATTGGGGATTGAACTCAGGGGCATTCTACCTCCAAGCTACACCCCCAGCCCTATTTTTTATTGTTTATTTTGAAACAGGGTCTCACTAAGTTGCAGAGGGCCTCACTAGGTAGCTGAGGCTGGCCTGGAACCCAGATCCTCCCATCTCAGCCTCCCAAATTCTGGGATTACAAGCATGTGCCACCACGCCCCACTTATCAACCCCATTTCTACCTGGAAATTGTCCCATCTGTTTCCTATGGCCCTCATGACAAACTCATAACATTTCTTTTTTCTAACTTACTGTATGCTATTTGAATGTAGCAGACCACAGCATCCAATATCAAAGTGAAAGTTGGAGGTTCCCAGAACAGGAAATCTCTCAAGCTGCTTCCAGACTCAGCAATGCCTACAAAAGGTCCCCAACTCATCACCAGCACGAGCCTGCCTCCTGAACTTGCTGCAGAATTCTGCAAACAGTCCCTCCTTCAGTGCTACAACAGACACAGGTAGCTCCATTAGCCATGATCCCAAAGCAAACCAGACCAGCCTGGGTTTATTCCCAAGGCAAAGAGTCATGAGAGAAACAAGCAAATTCTAGAGGCCTATGTGTATATGGTCACTCAAAGAAGGCCTAACAAATGTACCTGCTGTGTAGACTCCAATTATAAAATATTTGAGCCGGGTGTGGTGGCGCATGCTTGTCATCCTAGTACTTGGGACGCTCAGACAAGAGGATTGTAGGTTCGAGGTCAGCCTCAGCTACCTAGTGAGTCCCTCCACAACTTAGTGAGACCCTGTTTCAAAATAAAGAATAAAAAATAGGGCTGGGGGTATAGCTCAGAGGTAGAATGCCCCTGGGTTCAACCCCCAGTACCACAAAAAAAAAAAAATTCTAGTAGTGATATCTAATTTTACCTTTGGAGATTTGCCGAAAATAATATCACATAAGCCTTTATGTGGCTACCATCATTGGGATGCCTTAAGTATTTAGTTCTAGATGAAATATTAAACTAAAATGTAAACTGGGGATTTTTGATGATCATATCATATAAAGAAAGTTAAAGTAAAAGTTTATAATTGCTAGAATACGATTTTTTTTCTTTACTGAGGAGCTATGGGACTTTATGAGAAAATGTAAAATGTGTCTTGGGAGATGAAGAGAGAGACCAAAAGAGAGAGATCCCATCACTTATTTATGGTTCTTAGATCACAGGGAAAAGGGAGAGAGAGTATTTTCAAATTTTAAATATAATATTCAATTGTTTTTCCAATGACAAAAGCAGTATCTGCTGAATAGATCCAATTTGAAAAATACAAAACCACTATTTCAGTGCTTTTACACTGCATATATATGTATATATGTTACACATAGATACAGATGAACATATATTTTATCTTTCAAAGAAGATTATATTGTTTAGATCATGGCATATCTTACTTGTGTATCTGCAAGTCTGTGCTGCCTTATTTCCTTGGGAGCAGTAATTAGGGAGTGAAAAGTGCATAAACATTTGAGGTGTCTCACTACCTCCTGCAATTACTTCCAAAAGGAAGTACAAGCCAATATTACATATTAGATATTTTACTACATATTTTTTCACATGTTTTTTAAAAATATATCATCATTGCTTTAGTGTGAATTTCTTTACTAATGAGATTTTTTTTTGTTGCTTGGATCATCATGGCTTTATGTTTATAGTATGGTAGCTCTTTATATTCTTTTTATAGCACTGTGATAGGAATGCTTTTTGCATATATTTTTTCATCATTTCACTTAGACATTTTAAATTAATTTTCCTTCATAATTGATTCCATTGTCCTTACTTTGATGTGTAAGAAGTCCATCTTTAGCAAGGTCCTGGGTGCCAGCCATGGAACCACCCCACCCCAAACACACACACCAAAAGGAAAAAATCCACCTGAATCTCAAATTAGTTAAATACACATTTATAATTTTAATCTTATTAAGAGTGAAACTCTAATTTTACTTTTTCCCCAACTGTTTGGCAAAGTCTCTCAATCAATTTGTCCTTTAAGGCTTTTTAAAAAAATCATGAACTGTCATTACAAATATGAGGAATTTTTTCAGGAATCTCTCTTTTTTTTTTTTTTTTTTTTGTGGTACTGAGGATTGAACCCATGGGCATTCTACCTCCAAGCTATGTCCCCAGACCTATTTTTTATTTTTATTTGGAAATAGGCTCTCGCTAGGTTGATGAGTCTCACTACTTGCTGAGGCTGTCCTGGAACCTGCAATCCTCCTGTCTCAGCCTCCCAAGTACTGGGATTACAAGCATGTGCCACCACCTGGGCTAGGAATCTCTGTTTTACTGTTGGCTTCTTCATTCTTGTTTGAGTCTCGTATTATTTAATTTCTGTCATTTGTCATAGAAGAACTAGTCAGTAACCACTCTTTCCGAAAAAAGTAGGTCATGACATTTTTTCACATGCTTAGTCTACTAGACACACTTTAGAATAATTGGTCAAGTTCCTAAAGAAAACTATATTGATACGGATTAGAAACGCATGATATCTATGAATTTAGAAATAATTGTCAACATTTTCATATTCAATCTTTCCATCCAGAAGCAAAGTACATCTTTTTGTTTTCCTAACATTCTTGCAAATATTTTGATTTCTTGTTATTAAATCCTTTCTGACATTATAACCGCTTATATTTTGAGATGGCTTTGCTAACCTGGCCAACTTATGGAACTTTTCTACACTAAGTGTGCAAAGTTGATGCTCTTATATTTTTCTAGAATGCACTATTGTAAACAACTGCACTCTGGTCTCTTTTTTTTTCCTACACTAGGCTTCCTGTTTCTACTTCAGACAGAATCTAGAGGCAACCCTCTTGTTCCTGATTTTCTCTTCTATCTTTTCATTGTTAAGCTCTATCTTGACTTTTGGTTTAAGATGGATTTTCTTTATCCTTCAGGGCTTCTGGAAGAGTCAGGACTGAAACTCAGAGAAGTTACTATGTGATATCAAACCAGACTCTTTCCACAATGACCTCTAACCTCACCACCTGAATTCAATCAGGCCTAGGAATTCCATCTTTAAAAAAAAAAAATCTAGCCGGACGTGGAGGCACAGGCTTGTAATCCCCGTACTTGGGAGCCTGAGACAAGAGGATCGCAGGTTCACAGCCAGCCTCAGCTACTTAGCAAAGCCCTCTGCAACTTAGTGAGGCCCTGTTTCAAAAATAAAGAATAAAAATTAGGGCTGGGGATGTAGCTTGGAGGCAGAATGCCTCTGGGTTCAATCCTCAGTATGGCAAAACAAAACAAAACAGACCCTTAATCTTTATTTATATAAAAGATTGAGGCTAGCCATATATAAATATGGCTGAAGGTCTGGATTGGGAGGAGGGGTGGTTAAACAACAGGGTCTTGATTTTAAGAAGAGGCACTGGGCCTCCTAAGAGTAAAGAAACTCACAAGGAGAAAGAATGGTAGCTAGATAAAATAATCTCTGAGGAAAGGGGATGGTGGTGATTGACCCATAAAATGAAACTGGTTTTTGTTTTTGTTTTTAATTCTTGTGGTACTGAACATTCTACCTCTGGCTACACCCCCAGCCCTTTTTACTTTTTATTTTGAAACAGGGTCTTGCTAAATTGCTGCGGGTTTCACGCTGCTGAGGCTGGCCTCCAACCCGAGATCCTCTTATCTCAGCCTCTCAAGTACTAGGATTACAGGCGTGTGCCACCACGCCCAGCCTGAACCCCAGACATTTAATTGCCAGAACAATTAATTGTTTTGTTTAATGCTCTGTGTTTGTTTTTGATTGTATGACACTGAGGTCATAAAACATGGTCTAGTCACATTCTACATGGGACTTACTCACTGAGGTTTTCTTTTCTCAATACAATCAATTTCTGGAAACATTTCACGGTTATAAATTCCACTTAGCTATCTTCAAATTTCCTACATCTATATATTACTGTTTAATTTGTTGAAAGTTGAAATAGGTGTATTATCTTTCACAATCATTATATTTGTGTATGTATTTTTTAGGTTATGTGCTGATTTGGGTTCCCATTATGATACACATATTACTCCATTTAGGAAGGTCTTTTTTCCATAGTGTGGGTGGTGCTTCTTATCAATGTAAAATGACTCACAACACCAACTGGGCTTCCTTACTCTGCTCCATAGGTCTTGGGGTGTTTATAAATTCCTCCCAGCTTCTGGCACTGGGACAGCTATTAGTCTTATGTTTCAGATCTAATTTTATTCTGAGACTCTGAGTACATGTTTCTCACAGGAATTTATAAGAGGTTTAATCAGATTTTAATGCTAAAACAGAAATCATCACAGAACCAAGACATGCTGGTCTACCCACCTCTGTGCTGAGTGCTTTATCACGCCAGCCTATTTGAACATCACGGTCATGTTATTGGATGCACAGGTCGGCATCTAAATCCTGCAGGCAGAGCTAGCAGACAGGTGCAAGGTCCCTTCTTTTCCGCATCCAGCTCTGTCCCTACCATGGGCATCTGGCACTCATGTAAGCTCGGTGGCCCTCCACAACCCAGCAACTGATCCCCACATCCCTTTGTGGACCCATCCTCTCTGAGACAGAGCTAGAGCACCAAGGTCCATGCTTTGGAGACGGGCCTGAAGCAGAGTCCTGCGCTGGCCCTGAAAACAAGCAAGGCTGTCTCCGTCAGGGATCAGGATGCGGGGAGACACGGGCCCTGGGAGAGGGACCGTGTCCCCTTGGCTTGTACACACTAGCTCAGAAGGAAGGCAAGGTGGCCAAGGAGTAGAGCGGGTCCTTTAAGGCAGGAGGGGCAGGGCTGGGCGGTGCACCAGGATAGGCCTGTCGGCCAGGTCTACGGGTCATGCTGCAAGTAGACATTGTGCCTTTTGGCGGTAGCCACCAGCCTTGAACCTACAGCTGTTCACTTCTAAGACCATTCCTTTTAACTTCATCACTTATCTTCAGTTTATGTGCATTAGAGAGGGGCCATGATTTCAAACACTGGGCCATGGTATTCTGCAAAGGATCTGGAGCTTCTCAAAGTTAAAAAAAGAAAAAATTGAGCTGGGTGTGGTGGTGCACACTTGTAATCCCAGTACTTTGAAGGCTGAGACAGGAGGATCCAGATTCACAGCCAGCCTCAGCTACTTACTGAGGCCCTCTGCAACTTAGTGAGACCCTGTTTCAAAATAAAGAATAAAAAATAGGGCTGGGGGTGTAGCTCGGAGGTAGAATGCCCCTGGGTTCCATCCCCAGTACTGCAAAAAAAAAAAAAAAAAAGGAAGTTAAGGTGTAGACAACTCTTCTTTGTCTACATGCTGGTTGCATTATTTTGCTCAGGAAGAAAATGGAGATGTCTAGTCTGCTTTTACCACATTTGGCCTCCCGGCCACTCAGATCTCCTCCTAGCAGGTAGACTGTAGCCGATTTGGAACGGCGCTTGACGGCCTTTCCGCCAGCAGGCTGGGCTGGTGCATCCCACTATGCCCAAGAGGAGCAGGAACTCTTATCCTCTGAGAGAAGGTGTAAAATAGGTTTGCTCCCGCCCCCCCCCCCAATACCCCTGGCTCAGAGCTGGGCCCTGGAGCCTGGGAGATGTGCTGTGACTTCACTTTGTGACTCACGGCAGCTCCCGTCCATAAGCCGCAGCCCAAGCATTTGCAGCTATCCTTCGGGACATCACAAAGCTGATGTTCTTCAGGCACTTTCTCATTTTCTATCCAGCCACCCGCCAAGTGTTTATCAAGTGCCTCCCAGAGTCAGACCCTGTCCTGCATGGCACGGCTACACTGGTTAGTAAAGCGACGGAGTAGAGAGTTGAGGGGAGAGAAAGGCAATGAATGAATGAATGAATGAATGAATGAGTGAATGAATGAATGAATGAATGAATGAGAGAGTTGAGGCAGCCTTAAGCAGGACTGAGGCGTGTGCTATGATGTGACCACAGCAACCCTGAAGCTTCAGCTCAACCAACTGCTGTGTCCATTGCTCCGTACATTGTAATGTTTTTGCATGTCTTCTTTTCTTTCTTTGTGGTGCTGGAGATTGAACCCAGGGGCATTCTACCTCCGAACTACATCCCCAGCCCTGTTTTATTTCTTATTTGGAAACAGGATCTCACTAGGTTGATGAGAGTCTCACTACTTGCTGAGACTGTCCTGGAACCTGTGATCTGATCCTCCTGTCTCAGCCTCCCAAGTACTGGGATTACAAGCGTGTGCCAGCACACCCAATGCATAATTTATTTTAGATTAACCAAACCACAAAAGTCAGAGGGCAAAATCTTGGACAAGGAGAAAACTGAGGTTCTGAGAGCTTCACAGGGTCCGTGGTCCAACCCCCATCTTGTGTTGTATTAGGATGTGGAGATCATCCTCCCTCCCTTGCTGAGGATTTATCTCCCACAAAGTCCCAGTTGTCTTTTGAGGCTGGTGAGTCTATGACAGAGCAAGTACGGGTTGGGATTTTTTCCTGCCTCTACCCAGCGAGTCATTAACACTCTGGCAAAGTTGCCCCTAACCCTAACCCTAACCCTAACCGGATGAAGACCGACAGTAGTAAGAAGAGGCTCTTGTGGGAGATGACCGGCTTCCTCTTAGGGATGCTTTGTTTGGGTCCTTGGTAAGACCAAGGGAGGAAGACCAAGGCCATGGAGAATCGTTCAGTCCTTTGAATTAGCATGGTGCAAGACTTCACTTGTGAATGCCACCGAGGACAGAAAGCAGAGGCAAAGGGCTGAGACTTTGGAAATCATCCGTACTAAAAGGTCATAGAAATGACAGAGTGTGAAGAAAGACCTCGACAGACGTGTGGGCTGAGTTACCCAAAGAGACTCAGAGACCCCGCCGTCCCCGCGGCCAGAGTCGGAGGACTAAACATGATCAAGGAATTGCGATTGCAACTAGCAAATTAATTTGTAGGAACTTCCCAGAGCCCTGTTTCAGTGAAGGAAATGAAGCCCAAAGGTTAAGGTGGTCTGCATGAAATTAAATATTGGGAAATAGTGGCCCGTATAATTAAACAAATTGCTCATTCATTTTGTGACAAAACTAATATCTAGTTGATTGATTGAAGACCAGCCATTTTTTTTTTACCATGGTTATTGTACCATGCCTTTATTTCTAATTCACCCTTTTACTTTCAATCAATTTTTAAGAACATATTTTAATTTCTCCCCTAGCCAAAAGAATGTACTTTAGCTGATTTTAATGACTTTTTGTGATTAGATCCATAACAATCAGCCCATCAGCTCTGATACTTTAATTATACCTCCATGCCTTTCTTGAGGGTAACCTCATCAATAATTTGCTAGTCCATTACTTTTTCATTCAATCAAAGCCTAATGTTATCTTTGCATTTACATGCCATTCCCTATAAAGCTGAAAAGTAGGTATTGCCAGGTTAAGTATGCAGAAAATGAGCTTTCTGGGCACCATAACAAGAGTATCGTTTTCCTTTTTAACATAAACTTAAGCTTTTTATAGCATTGCTATACTTGTATGCTAATAGGCAAGATAATAAATGCTTGTTGACTTCGAGGGCAACTGCATGGGGGTTTTGTTTGTTGGCTGGCTCGTTTACTTGTTCTTTTTGCTGTGGTGGTAACTGCCAGGGACACATACACACCCCACCAGGATTTAAAGCCATGTAAATTAGGACATAGTTTTTAGTCCCTTTATGAAATAATCAACAGGAGAATCTTGATTTCCTGAATCCTGGTCTTTCTGCTGTTTTTCAACTTCATATATGAGTTAAATGCTTCTCATAAGGAATTTACTATTCTTTATCTCCATGAAATTAAAAAAAAAAGTATCTTTATTTCAGAGATGAGAAATACCCTTATTTCAGACCAGAAGAGTTTAAAGAAAATAAAATAGGCAGGGCCATGGCCCCACTCCTGTTATCTGTAAGTCACAAAGGTAAACAGACCTGACAATTCTGCTGCAGCCCAGGAGGTCCCAGAATCCTGCCTGTGCTGTCCCTGTCATCAGCTCCTTGCAGGGGGACCAGGGCTCAGGGTGGCACCAATGCTGGGGCTCCATTCTTTGGGGGGAGGGGGGGTGCAGGGAATGGAAAAACTCACAACCATTTTCTTGCCCTTTTTAAAACTCAAAAGCCACCCTCACATGCCCCAGGACGCCGGTGCCGCTGGGGTTCCCTCTGTGCTCATAGGAGGATGAGCTGCAGTCAAAAGAAATCCACAAATGCCACAGAGACCCATTTGCATTTCACTCAGTGTCTCAATGCCTACCTTCTCTGGGTCATCCCCCAATTTCCTAGGCTCACCCCAGAAACCACCAAATGGCAAGTTCGCTGGCCCACTGTTTATGTGGCCCGCCAACAGTCTTCACACACGTATAATATGCGCGCACGTGCGTGTGCGGGCACACACACACATACACACACACACGTGTCACTGCTTTCTCAAAACTGTTGTTGGAAATGTTTTCACGTTTCACATGCCTTTTTTGTAAAGAGTTACATTTAGCCAACGAAGCACAGCAAAACCGAGACAAGCCGAAAGCGCCGCTTCCCTCTGTGACATCCATACACACACGTAATGGCTATAGACGCCACCACTCCTGACCTCGGAAGCAAGGCAGGGAGGGACCTCACCAGCTCGCTCGCTCCCTCCGAGTGGCCCCGAGCTTTCAGAACACCGGTGTGCATGTCACCGAGCTCCTCTGGGCCCTGTCGACAGACGGAGCTGGGCACAGTTACTCACCCTGTGCGTCACACCTTGAACTTCCTTTGTGGCCAAGGCTGATGCTCGTACTTTCCACACTGTGTGGCGAGTGCAGCCCCTCCGCGTGACACGGGAAGCGGCTCCAACAGCCTGCCAGGCACCTCGCCGCGTCATCTGTCACAACACTGCCAACCTACAGGACGAGAAGGGACCAGCCCACGTGGAACTAGGTAGGAAGGGGCCTTCCCTGGAAGCCTCCACGCCGGCAGGCCGCGGGCTGTGACAGCGTGGACGCTAACGTGAACCCCAGAACAAAAAGAGGAGCTGGTGGGTGGGGAGGTAGGAGTTTGATGCTTTCTCCCCTCGGAGGGTGGAAACGACAAAATTTTAGAGGTTAGCAAGATGGTAATAAACTTACTGGTGCTCACTTGTCATCCCAGTACTTGGGAAGCCGAGACAGGAGGATCGCAGGTTCACGGACAGCCTCAGCCCACTTAGTGAGGCCCTCTGCAACTTAGCAAGACCCTGTTTCAAAATAAAGAATAAAAGAATAGAGCTGGGAGTGTAGCTCAGAGGTAGAATGCCCCTGGGTTCAACCCCCAGAACTACACACACACAAAATAAGTAAGCAAATAAATAAATAAAACTTTTTTTTTTGCGGTACTGGGGATTGAACTCAGGGGCATTGTATCTCCAAGCTATACCCCCAGCCCTATGTTTTTTTATTCTTTATTTTGAAACCGAGTCTCACTAAGTTGCGGAGTGCCTCACTAGGTAGCTGAGGCTGGCCACGAACCCGGATCCTCTGGTCTCAGCCTCCCGAATGCTGGGATTACAAGCGTGCGCCACCATGCCCGGCTAAATAAAACTTTTAAAGGACCCTCAAACTCTGCAATACCTGGAAAGCACAATATTCAACTTTAGAGTATGACTGGAAGTTGAAAACAAACATTTCAAACTCACCCAACTCTACTGGGTGCAGAGGATATCAAGTACTTTTGAAATCAAAAGATTTTGAGAATTACTAGGAAAGGTACAACGTCACCACTGATTCTTCCCTTTTCTCCAGGAAGCAAATCAAATCATGGATATTGTCCCTCATTTTTAAAATAAAATATGAGTTAGCACTCCGTGATTAAACCTTTCATATGGTTTATTACAGGTTACTTAGAATAATTGGGACCTTCTGGAAAACTGTTCTTGGAGAAACTCGATAGTTCTTTTGATTCATATTTTAATGTAAAACTACACACTCAAGTCAGTTTAGTAAAATCCTTGTATATTTAAATACCACATACTGCCATTCTAGGTCAATCTGCTAGTCCTCTGAAACATATGGCTATTAAACAGGAGTTAAATTCGTGCAAGCGAATTGGAAAACGCGCCATTTGTTTTTTGGTTAACCAAAGAAAAGATGTTTTTGCAACCAGGATCCAGCCGGGGCGGTTGCTTTATATAACCCCAAGCCCCACCTATTCCACACGCAGCCGGAGCTTAGGAAAATCCTCACATTGTTCTCCCTGACACCGGATCAGCCAACACACAAAAAAGCAACTGCCGGCTCTGAAGCACTGGGGTGACAGAGCCTGGTGCTATCTAATCAAGGGCAAAAGGTCACTTCCCAACAACTGGGCAATAAAAGATTATTTCTAGCGACAAAACAGAGGGGCCCAGCGGTAGGGGGCTGGAAAGCTAGCGGGAGGGGCTGGAGGAGAGAGAGCAAAAGGTTCCCATCTGTGGGAGGAAGTGTCCGGGCTCTGGGCAGCAGACGGGAACCATCTGGCTCTGACCAGTTCAGCTGTGAAGACATGGGAGAAAGCCCCTTGAAAGGGGCCGGTGACTTTGGCCTGCGTGATTCAAATTCTGCATCACATAAAGCCAGCCCTCTCAGGCATGGGAGACTCAGGCTGCAAGAACTAAAAGATGCTGCTTTTAGAACCCAGATCAGTAAACTGTTTTGATAAGTACTAAATAGATGGCCCCCCACCGCTGGTGTTTAATTATTATTTGAAGTTAAGCTTCACACAATTTTTGAAGCCGGGCATGGTGGTGGCACATGCTTGTAATCCCAGTACTTGGGAGGCTGAGACAGGAGGATCGCAGGTTCTCGGCCAGCCTCAGCTACTTAGTGAGGCCCTCTGCAACTTAGTGAAACTTTGTTTCAAAATAAAAGAATAAAAAATAGGGCTGGGAGTGTAGCTCAGAGGTAGAATGACCCTGGGTCCAATCCCCAGTACTGCAAAAAAAAATAATAATAATTAAGTACACAAGATTCTTTTTAAAAGATACTAGCATCCTAACACCTTCCTTAGTCCTACCAGGACTAACTCTCACTTTACCATTCTTATCCTTCCCCTCTCCCTAGTCCTCTGGCTTTTGGAGTCTTCTCACTTGGATTTATTAAAGCACCTTGAATGGGTACAAAGAAATCCAAGAGCCCAGGCGTTCAGCAGGGTTGCTTTTGGTCTGGGGACAGCAATGGCCACAGGTGTGCACTCTGTCCTCCCCTCCTGTGACAGTCAGCACCAAATTAACTCATCTGTGATTATTTTTCCACTAAGAGGATCTGTTGCAACTGTAATAGAAAGTGCCCGGGCTGAGAGACCACTCTTGATTCTGTGGCCATAAAAGTGAGATCCCAGTCACAGTGATGCAAAATACACAGAATAGGAAGCCCAGCCACCTTCAGACTTTTTTTCTTTTTTTTTCTTTTTCTTTCAGAGGGTGCAGCATGGCCCACAGGGGTGGGCCACAGTACAATATTCCTGCTTCTAAATATGAGCATCTTTTAGAAAATGACTACATCCAAAAATTGGGATTTGGAATAAATGTGTGCCAACCATTTCAGCAAGACCCTTAGAAAATAGAGCATTTCAGTGTCTACTTCTCTGAGGACACAGAATGCTTGTGCTGATAAACAGACTGAGAATCTGCTGGGCAGGGGAAATCCCATGTCAGTAGGAAGCAGACATAGAGATAAGGAAAGCAAAACTCACTTTTTCACATCTGTGAGAAATAATGAAATGACTTAATAAAAAGCTCTTGACAATTATTAAAGTGTCCACTGCATGGTAGTTACTGAAAAGCAACCCTGCTAGGATTGCCGCAGAAAGATTCCCAGGATCCATTTCCTCTAAGAGATTACAATCTCTAAATGGGGCAGAATAAACCCACTTGAAAAACACAAAAGGATATATAGATCTACGGAACACTAACTGAATTCTCAAGGGATACAGGAATAAAACGTGCTCTGATGTAGGTCCTGTTACATCAGGAAGAATTTATTGGTGGAATGATTCGCAAACAGAATTTTTAAGAAGGGAGACCCGTGCTTTGTCGGAGAGTCAAGAAGACATCCATCTCTTCTAGCCAAGAGGGTCTCAAGGAAGAATGACAGTTCTGATCTGGTCACCTGGACTTCTTCATCTGGTGAGGGTCGGGGAGCCAGGACCTGCCAGAGGAGGGCCCACCAAGGTGTTGGAATTGAAAGACTAAGAGTTTCCAGTGCGAGGAGAAACTACTTTGCACTCATCAGGATGCCTATTACTTTTTTTCTTCTTCTTCTTCAGTACTTGGGATTGAACTCAGGGGCATTCTGCCTCTGAGCTATACCCCCAGTCCTATTTTTTATTCTTTATTTTGAAACAGGGTCTCACTAAATTACAGAGGGCCTCACTATGTAGCTGAGGCTGGCTGCGAACCCGGATCCTCTGGTCTCAGCCTCCCAAGTACTGAGATTACAAGCCTGCGCCACCACGCGCGGCTGTATCACTTACAACAGGTGCCCACTGAGGAAGAAAGAAACAAAATTTGGTACATGCATACAATGTGATATTATTCAGTCTTTTGGAAAAAGAAACTCAGGACACTTGACACTTGCTACGACATGGATGAACTTGGAAAACATTGGGCTAAATTAAATAAGCCAGACTCAAAAGTACACAGACTATAAGATTCCACTTATGTGAGGTATGCAGAGCGTTAAGCTCATAATGTCAGAAAATCACATAGTGGTTACCAAGGGCTAAGGAGGAGGGGAAGAAAGAGGGAGTGTTTAATAGATACAGAGTTGTTTTTTGGTTTTGGGGGGTTTTTTGTTTGTTTTAAGTGCTGGGAATTGAACCCAGGGGCATTCTACCTCCGAGCTACACCTCCAGCCCTATTTTTTAATTTTTATTTTGACACAGGGTCTCACTAAGTTGCAGAGGGCCTCACTAAGTAGCTGAGGCTGGCCTCGAATCCGGATCCTCTGTTCTCAGTCTCCCGAATGCTGGGATTATAGGCGTGCGCCACCACACCCAACTGGATACAGAGTTTTAGATTCAGATGATAAAAAAGTTCTAGAAATATATAGTGGTGATGGTTACAAAATAATGTGAGTGTACTTGCACTTAAGGTCACAGGAATGTACACTTAATAATAATTAAACTGATGAGGTTTGTATTGTATATATTTTGCCTCACAAAAAAATAATAATGCGCTAAGATTTTTTTAAATGAGGAAGAGCCCAGTGTATTGGCACATGCCTATAATCTCAATACTTAGGAGGCTAAAACAGGAGAGTCACAGGTTTGAGGTCAGCCTCTGCAATTTAGCCATGCCCTCAATAATGTCACGAGAACTTGTTTCAAAATTAAAAAATAAAACAGAGCTGGGCATGTGGCGCATAATACTGCAAAATAAATAAATAAATAAATAATAAAACAGAGCCGGGAGTGTAGCTCAAACGTAGAATGTCCCTGGGTTCAATCCCCAGTACCAAAAAAAGGAGAGAGAAAGAGAAAGGAAAAAAAAAAAATAGAAAAGATGAGCTTTGAAGTCAAAAAGGCTGGCTTTGCCATCCTGGCCACTGAACAGCCATGTGAACTTGGGCAAAGTTCTTACTCCTCAGCTATGGACTAAGGGTAAAAACATCCACATTACAGTCTTAGAAATACGAGAAATATGGAAAGTGCTGGACATTTACGAAACAGAGTAACTAGAATTCTTGGTTGCAAGAAATAAAAGCACAAACTAAAGCAGCATGGAATTTACTGGCATATTGAAGCAAACTAGGAACTCTTAGCTTCTTTTAATCTGGCCTGTCATTTCTCCATCGAAGTTTCTCTGACTGTAGGGACTAGGACTAATGGAATTCCAGGCACGCACCTTACATCTTTACAACCAGACTGGAAAGAGATTTTGTTCTTTGGTCCTGTTTGAAAAAAATCTCAGGGAAGGTTTTGATTGGATTATCTTTGGTCACATGCCCACCCCGTGGACCAATCACTGTGCCAGGCCAGGAAAGTGAGCACCCACCGAGAGAATAGATGTGACCCAAGTCCCTGCTTATTGGTGACTGTCACAGCAAACCCAGGAAGTGGTGAGCTAGACCTCAAGGAGAGGATAGAACAGAAGCCACTTTAGCTATCCCAGCAGAGAAAGGATCATTTTTTTACCTTCTAAGGAATAATGCATTTCACATTATTTTGAACTAGTTGATTAATATTAACTCATCAGCTCACTTATTAATACTGTCATGACAAATTGCTATGCACAGGAAAATTTCCCAAGTGATTGAAATTTACTCCACCAAATTAGAATTTTTATCTTAAATGTTATCTAGAATATATTATACCCTTTTACGAGTGAATATCAAGACGGATTTTTTTTTTTTTTGCAGTATGAGGGATTGAACCCAGAAGCATTCTACCTTCAAGCTACACTCCCAAATTTATTTTTTATTTCTTATTTGGAAACAGGATCCCACTAGGTTGCTGAGAGCCTCACTAAGTTGCTGAAGCTGGTTTTGAACTTGTGATCCTAGCTTCTCAGCTCTCGAGTACTGGGATTACAAGTGTGAGCCACCACTCCTGGTTCCTGGTTCAGATTTTTTTTTTTTTTAATTCGAGATCATTATGGTAAAAATCAAATGTCACACTCTATCTCGGTACCTCAGTACTGTCAAGGTGACTCTCTGAAGCTCCTGGGATCCTTCACTCTGAGGTGCAAAAGATATATTTTGGGTAAATAGTAGTCACCTTGCTATTCTCATTTTCCTAAAGTCTTTTTTTTCTTTAAGTCTCTTTTTCTATTGTCTTTAATCCTACCTACTTGCTAAGCACAGTGCATCCGATGAGTAACACAAGACTATCAGACTACAGGTTACAGGAGAAAGTGGATCAGATTTAGCCCAAAGAATGGCTGCCGTGGAGGTCCAAGGACTTGTTCCTCTACAGATTCCTGAACTGTGTAGGAAGGTCAAAGTTCATGTCTACCCGGGAAAACAGGTACTTTGGAACACTGAACCAAAAGCTTGAAGCCTCGTGGTGGGGTCAAAGATGGACGAGGCATTTAAAGCTCAGAGGTAGAATGGCCCTGGGTTCCATACACAGTACCACAAATAAAAAATAAATAAATAAATAAATAAATAAATAAATAAATAAATAAATAAAAAGTAAACAAATAATTTACAAGTGCCATGGCGCACACCTGTAAGCCCAGGACTCGGGAGGCTGCGACAGGAGGATGGCAGGTTTGTGGCCAGCCTCAGCAACCTTGTGAGGCTCTCTGCAACTCAGTGAGATCCTGTTTCCAAATAAAAAATAAAATACCCCCCCCACACACAAAAAAAACCAGAAAGTTTACAATATAGTTAATCAAACATGTTTTATGAAATTCAACCAAACAGAGACTTTCACTAAGTTTTAAGCTGTGACATTTGGAATCCAGAATATGAGAATTCAGAAGAAATGTGTTTGAATATTTGCAAAGTGAATTTGTTTGACCCAGGGGTTTTTTGTGTTTGTTTTTGTTTTTGTGATACTGGGGATGGAACCCAAGGGCCTTCTACCTCTGGGCTACACCTCCAGATCTATTTTATATTTTATTTCGAAACAGGGTCTCACTAAGTTGCTGAGGCTAGCTTTGAACCTGTGATCCTTGTGTCTCAGCCTCCCAAGTACTGGGATTACAAGAATGCACCACCAAGTCCGGCTTGACCCAGGGTTTATTGGTTCTTGAATTTCTCAATTAGATACTTTGAAGAAGATTTTTAGATTTTTGTTTTTTTGTACTGAGGACTGAACCCAGGGGCATTCTACCCTTGAGATATACCCATTGCCCTTTTTATTTATTTTTATTTTTTGAAACAGGGTCTCACTAAGTCGTTAAGCCTCTTGCTAAATTGCTGAGGCTAGCCTCCAACCTGTAATCCTCCTATCTCAGCCTCCCAAGACTTGAGGTCACAAGCCAGATTCTCCACAAGCCAACTCCAGTTCTGCTATGGACCAAGTACTGATAGTACAAGTGCTAATTGTCAAAGAGGAAACCACCCACCCGGGAGGCCCCGGAGAACAAACCGCGGCCCTACTCAGTTCACAGTCTTCCGGAAGATCTGAGATAGCAGCACTCCTCGCCCAAGCACAGAGCAAATGGGCCTTGTAGTATTTTCAGTAGCAAATGTGCAAATGCTTACAAAGGGAGTCAAGTCTGGAACCGCAGATTCTTAAAGGAGAACAGGGTCTGGAAGGGAAGACCAAGGGGGACAAGAAAATCCAGAGGAGCTTTTCTGTGCTTTCAGAAAGGGTGATGACCATATAAAATACTACTTTCTCCTGTTGTTGTTGTTGTTGTTTTATATTTTTCGTTTTTTGTTTGTTTGTGGTACTGGGGATTGAACTCAGGGGCATTTTACCTCCGAGCTATACCCCCAGCCCTATTTTTTATTCTTTATTTTGAAACAGGGTCTCACTAAGTTGTGGAGGGCCTCACTAGGTAGCTGAGGCTGGCTGCAAACCAGATCCTCTGGTCTCAGCCTCCCAAATGCTGGGATTACAAGCATGCGCCACCACGCCTGGCTAGTCTCCAGATGTTTAAAAAAAAAAAAAAAAAGAGAGAGATAAGCCGGGTGTGGTGGCGTATGCTTGTCATCCCAGTACTTGGGAGGCTGAGACAGGAGGATTGCAGGAGAATCAT